>JAUJPO010091114.1:0-23873 GCA_032270745.1 Tiaropsis multicirrata | reverse complement strand
ACTTTGAAACAAAAGATATAGTCAAATTTAAAAGAATGAGAAACACATAACCACTAAAATAATACCTCATAATACATATACAAAGACAAACATGAAACATAAAACATAACTGAACATAAAACAAGACAACAGATTAATAGAAAACAAAAACTATGCCTGAAGTCCTGGACTTTTGAGCGGTTTATAGCGACTTTACACGTGTTACGGGATCCCAACACTCAGTCTCCCTCAGGTATTATCTGAAACCGACCCGCAGTTCCAAATACATAAACAATAGATATATATATATATATATTATGGTTGTTTCGTTTTTTTTCAAGAACACAAAAGTTAATAGTCACCAATGTGTTGGAAGAATTGTCGTATATATCCAGCCTCTCGTCTCTAGTGTTCGATGTTCACTCGTTAGAAGCAACCTCTTTTTTGCGCACCATTTGACATTGTTGACCGATATGACTCGATAAATATTTGACGCGTCATAAAAAAACTTAGAATAAGGCAGTGAATATCCTGGAAACGAAGTGTCTGTTAGAATATTTCTTTCTTTATTATCGTTAGAGTTTTCCAAATTCGAGATGGATACATTTTTCTTTTCGATCTTTGATTGGTTAAGGGCTCTGACCATAGTGAACTTTCGTGATTTGTTATCCATTAAATGTCAATTTGCAAGTTATATAGGCCATTAAAGTGTATCGTGTTATAAATTTTATGCTAGGCCAATCATTTCTACACCTAAAAATATAAAAATCGCAACGAAAAAAATCGAAGACTTTTTCGAAACTTTGAGGACCTTAATCTCGGTATAAAGTGAACAATTTAGATTTCTTTTTGGTTTAGATGACGTGTCTACTTTGGAAATAAAAATTGTTTCGCGGGAAAAAAAATTTACAGCTTCTTTGTCTCAAAATCTTGAAAATAGTGGTTTTCATCAGTTTTTTACTCATAATTTTCACATAAAACCAGTCATAACTTTTCACCCATTTGATTTGAAAGATTTTCCGCAAAAATTTAAATAACACAACTATTTGTGAGTACTTTAGAAAAAATCCAAAGGATAACCTCTTTTCCCCATATCGTCTTTATCACGTCTTTTTAAGGTCCATGCTTCATTGATTTCTTAATTACTCATGATATAATTAATTAAAAAATATTTTTTTAAAGCAGTTAAAATCGTCTTAAAAAGTCTTAAAATCGTCAAAAAGATGAAAACAAAAGATTATATCTTCAAATTCCTAAACCGATTTTTCAATATGGTCAGAGCCCTTAAATATCGAAATTGATGACTTATAAGGGCAGTCAGTTTCCCAGTATTTCTAAGTAAGATGATTGTAAAACCGCAAGTGAGTTGTTTCTCTAATGCTTTCAAAGTGGCATAAGATATTATGTCAAAAATACACCGCTTCCCAAAATCTCACACGCTCATTGTTTATTGTATGCAACAATCATCGGCTCTCTTCCATTCGTCATTTGGTTGGAATTTGTTCATGTAAAATGACACCAAAAATGCAGCAACACCTTCACTATAGTAACTTCCGTAAAATCTCTCTTTCACATTAACGTCTTCCTCAAGTGTTTTGATTTCGCGTTAAATCTTTCTTGATCAACAACAGGCTTAGTTCTTTAACCTCTTCCATACTTTGCAAGTGTAAACGCCGAACTTGTTCTTGAAATAATCGATGGGCTATAAAGAAACAACAGGATTAACGTTAAAAAGCTTCTTAAGCTGAAGCAAAGACCACCCTGCACCTCTAAATAGCAAGCATATCACCAAAAACTTTCCGCTTTAAACCCGTCAACTTCGAATTGTCTCGCTGCTTTTCTTATTTTCTTTGTAAGGTCTCTCTATGATCTTCCAAATTAGTTTATGACTACCTGGTAGTAAAGTCACTAAATTATCAGAAAACGTATCTGTTCTTCTACTAACTTATGAACTTTGATACGGGAAAACTAATTTTCTATTTTTTATAGTGCTAAGTACTAAGTAAAATGATTGATTTAGCGTTGTACTCGGTTCCAAAACTTTAAATTTATCTCTTTAAAGTTGTCCAATAGACCTTTTCATGAATTACATCAAGACCAACGACTGCCTCGTTTTCATACAATTACCAAGGTGATTATGTCTAACGAGACTCAAAATGACATATCTATCAATGGAGTCAAGTTCCCTTGGGATTCGGTTACCATAGTGCTCAATTCAAAACGAGGCAGTCGTTGGTCGTGACGTAATTTATCAAAAGGTCTATTCGAACCACGGTACCAACCGTCTACGGTTGAAAAGCATAGAAATTGAATTGTTATGTCAACTGAAATTCCTCGTACCAGTAGAAAGAACAATAGATTTCGTTTTCCATCTCTAATGTTGAAATTGCCCCAGTGGGATGATTATACGCTTCTTTCTTACGTTTTGTTATATTACAATGCAATGCTTAAAACGTTGAAAGCCAGGACTTTGACTTCGCAAAGCACAATTCTGCACCTCGATGCGATATGTCCATATTAAAACCATCAAAAGGGCGTAATACATCAAGAGGGCGTAATACAAATTTAGAGTTAGCGCTTCGTTTGCCAACTCTGTAACTAAAGTCAATCTGCAAAAATTGCAAATAAATAATTAGTTCCTTTACTACAGTTACTACAGTTACGCCATGAGCCTGATTCTCCATTTTTTATGTATTGCATGGTATCATTACGAATTGGAAGAAAGGACTGGGGACGAGTTTGTGCAATAAAAACCGAAGAAAAGAATGTTTTTCGGGTAGATGATGACATGAGTGTCCTACCAAGTAATGCTTATCGCGATAATTGAGAGTTCCTGGTTATACTGCAGGAAACCAAACTCGTCCCCAGTTCTCTCTTCCATTTTCATGATGTTTTGATAGTATTGCAGAACGGTTCATCGTAATGCTATCATATGTAAATTAAAAAAAATGGTTCATTAGGCTTGGTGGGAAAAGATTGGAAACAGGAAAATCAAAATTTTTTACCGTCTGTAATTTTAGGTGACTCCGGATTTTCAGGCGACCGGTCTTTGAAGACAATCCAACGTCTTTTGGGGACAACCGGACCGCATACACCAAGTCCGACAAAACAACATATCAATAAAGTGATCAACAACAAAAGCCAACCCATTATATTCCTCATACCAATTCGCATTCTATACCAGGATATCTACATATGGGTTTTTATGGCTGAGTCCTTCTTCTTTCTTTGACTGCGTTCTTGTAAATGAAGGAGAAACACGTTCGTTGTCAGCATCTTATGAAAGGGAGAAAAACTAAATGGCCTTTCTAAAAAATGAGACATCAAAGATAATACCGCTTTCATCGCCTTCCATGTCGTGCTTGAGGTGATAATATGACTCTTGGTTTGAATTCAAGATGCAAACATCATCGGAGGTGAAGTGTTGAAGTCAACTATTTTTGACAGCAAAGACAATAAGTGAACTCCCCCGTTGGATGATCTTAAAGTGCGTGTGTAGATGTCCGGAATAGTTTGAATACTTATTTTCATGACTACCTTTTATTTTGAAAGTGCGAAAAGAGGATTAACGCTGAAATGTCTAGGCTCTCCTTATTAGTCATTATTCATCAATGGGAGATACATCCCCTCCTCCTCTTTGCTCAAAAAAAGAAATATGTGATGTGGTTTTAGAAAGACAGAAATGTTTATTTTTCACCAATTTTTCCTTTTTCATCATCTTTGCTTTTGTATTTCTACCATTTTCATTTTGCCATTGGAACAAGAGATTCTACAAAATAAACATGTCGCGTTTGATCAAAAAGAAGAAAACACATCTCAGGATACCATGTTTGTTCCTTCTTCGGCTTCCGTCATTTTCGCTTAATCCGCATTCGTTATCTGAAAATCACATGCTGTGAAAGCATACGCAAATTTCGGTCGCGTCCAAAATCTTTCACTAACGAACTCTAAACTGTTAAACATTATTACGTCATACATACTTAATCTAAAAAGCCTCCTTTGTTTTTAACATGTTTAGTTTTAGGGCTGCTGAATAGCCTGACTAAGTGAAAATCTTGGATAAAATCTGAAAAAGAACTAAACAGTTATCGATTATTTCAAAAAAATCTTTCCACAAAAATTTTCATCTTTTTAATAATTCTTTAGATAATTACAAATAGATATTCTTTCCTTTTGTCTATAATTTTATGCATAAAATAATCAAATAACTCAACAAATTCCAAACTGAAAACGCGAAAAATAATATTCTTTAGATTTAAAAAAATAATTAGACAGAGCTGAAAAAATGTAATTATTATTCCATAAAAAGTATCGTCGTATACAATTTATACAATTTCTTTTCACTAACTAGATAATGGACTATCGATTTGGGTCTAGATAACAGCGAGGTTTTGACGCGCGACCTGCAACGAATACGTTTCTGCATTTCTCTAGAACGGACATATTAAATCTACTTTGTATCGACACAATCCGTCGTCGTCAATAGTGAGGTTATGTATTTGCACTTTTGAGGCCGGCGGGTGACTGAAGCGATTTGGAATAACCCGCAGTTTTGACCTGCAAAATCGAGGACGGTAAAAGTGCTGATTTACCGTCGTCCTAAGTTGATCAGGATCTAGCCAAATCAAACCCTAACCGTCCCAGTCGCAGAAAAACACAGATACATAAACTCGCTAATAACCTCCCTAATAAAACCTAAGCAAGTCAACCTCTAATTCCAGCGTAGAATTTTTTTAGCTTGAAACCACCATCACAGTAAAACCACACCGGAACTTTAAGGACGGCGATTCGCTAGCGGATGAGGAGAATTAGCCTCAAATATATTCCGTTTATGAACCCTGTGTTTTCAATCAAAAATACTTCTTTCGCAAAGGGAAATATTCTGTTTTTTTGTTGTAGTATGCCCAGTAGAAGCGGTTTGATAATAAAAAAGTGATGTTTCGCAATTATTTGTTTGATTGCATTTTCAAAACCAAAAAAGCTTAAACAGAATTTTGTGAAACCAGCTGGGGACAGGTGGAGTCTAAATAGAAAGACCTTATAGATAAGCGGGAGGAAGTTCTATGGAGAGAAGAATTCCCTTAATAATTGACCTAACTAAACAACAACGAAAACCCAAAACAACATCAAATGACTTCAACCAAATCGTTTATTTCTAGACCAGGCGGGATAACAACTTTTTCCAGGTTAACATTGGACGGGACATAACCCACAGTCATGGGTGTGACGTGCTTCAAATTATACATGAGAATCATGTTATCCAGCTTGGGTAATTTGCTGACCACCGTTCGAATGAGGTTGCCAGGGACACGCGGTTCGAATTCGTTTGGTGAATACATTGATAATAACTTTTGAACCTGAAATAAAATGAGTAGAGAGATGAAAGTCACAATCAGTCAATTACATGAATGTCTCGGAAAGACTAGATCATTTTTCATGTTTGTTTTGGTTGAAAGAAAAAATATGTGCGTTCGTTTAGGAAGGGCTGCTCCAGAAATAAAATCATGCAAGGGGTGGAAGGGTTTCCTCCTAATTTAACATTTTACATTTTCAACCCTCGGACAGAAGTTTTACCCCTCGAAGAAGTGTCGAATAGACCCCTCAGATATTAAAAATTATCCCCGAACATCAAATATATTCCCCGACAATACCTGACAATTTTCTCATTACCACCGGAAACATATACTCGACCCCCTTCACAATATGGTTACAACACCATTTAAAAGGTTGAATAGTGGTGATCACCTTAATGGGATTAATTTTCGCGGGGATTAATCTTTACGATTTTCGCAAATTTTAGCCATTTTCGCGAAATTAAATCCTCGCGAAATTTTCAGTTGGTGCTTTTTGCCGAAAACTCCTAGGAAAATGAAAGAAATAAGGTAAAAAAACAGGCAAATTCGCGAACCTAAATCCTCCCGAAATCTTTAATTTTCCAATTCGCGAAAATAAATCCCCGCGAAAATTACCTTGCTGTAGAGAGAAAAATATTAGAAAGTTACTTGAAGAGCATTAAGATGTTTAACGATTGCAATGATACCATCAACATCCTCAAGTGATTTCTTGTTGACTTGAAGAAGTTGCACAACTTCTGTAATCGGTTCCAATTGCTCCACAACGTTCTTTCCATGAAGTTGATTCGTTCGACACCATTCTTCAAGTTGTGTTAAATTGAACCTTCGGAAGTGGAGGGAAGAGTGAATGAATGAATGAATGAATGGTAATGGATTAAAAATAAAGAATTCAAACAGCATTTTTCGAGCTTCGAATGTTATAAAAAATTCAAGTGTAAAAAAACGAATTGAGAGGTAGCATGTTAAATTGACCTTTGGAAGTATACGACATTTCTCGATCTGTTACAAAAAACTCAAGTTAAAAAACAAAGAAAATCAGACGAACGAACGAATTCTTGTTCTGAGATCAAATCTTTCAGATGGATTGAGATAGCGAGTGTTCGAAATACCTGGAAGCTTATCGAGGTATCGAAGTGAACAAAAGACAAAAAAAAGACTTACTTAATTTGCAGCCCACGTGACCAATGACACATATCTTTACGTAATAAAATATTGTTGATCATCGTCGCGTTGATGAAGTAATAAATCTGTTGAATGGAAACGTATGACAAATAATTAAAGCAGGTAGCTCGTAGCTAAGAGAGAAAATTGTTGTTATCCAGAGGTGTCTTTTTGGTAAAAAGATTTTCAGGGTTCCTCCTCAGTGAATGTAAAGTATGAGAAAAGACATTTAAAAAGGTAGGAGAGTGCCAGTATTGTGATCAGGATCTTAGTTTAAAAGACAACAATGAAAAGCTGAATATCGAAAACTTATTTATGAGCATAACTTCCTTTTTGTTAAAAAATGTCGGGCGGTCCCAATATGCCGTTAAACGGGGAAGTTTCTTTTGGACCACCCGGTATTGTTCATGCATGATGCGGTTTTTAAGATTTTTGCGTAGCTATGCGTATCACAAATTGCTAGGATATGATAGGATAGAGAAAAAAGCAACAAGATTTATTATAATACCTGTCTAAAGATTTGTTTAATTAAGCTCGGTTCCACACAGTGTGCATTCAACACTGCCAAGATGGCTGAAAGCTGAAATGAATAATCAATAACGTGGTTGTCAGTTATATCTGTGTGGATGAAAAGTGATTTCAGAACGTAAAATAGCATAAAATCACCAAACACTACAGGACAACTGTCTTCTTAACCCCACTCGATACTTTTGAAAGTGATCTGTT
Source organism: Tiaropsis multicirrata (assembly GCA_032270745.1). Classification (NCBI taxonomy): domain Eukaryota; kingdom Metazoa; phylum Cnidaria; class Hydrozoa; order Leptothecata; family Tiaropsidae; genus Tiaropsis; species Tiaropsis multicirrata. The sequence continues at coordinate 16,653 of JAUJPO010091114.1, read as the reverse complement.
GGCATATGGTAGCAATAGCTGACCTTATTTACATCGACCTTGAAGGAAGGAGCACACTTCTAAAAGCCTATAGACCCTATGTCCAGTATTGCAGACTTGTCTAAGTAAGGAAAAGCTTATGATAACACCTTTGACATATGTCATTAAAAATAGTTTGGACCGTCCTGAAAGTCCTAAGATGCCTCGTTTTCAGAAAATAATATCGGACTGGGCCCGAGGGAGTCTGAACAAAACAAAAACATCAGTTTGTGCTACATAGAACGAAAGAAAGAACAAAACATATGCACTACTTAAGTATACCTTGTTAGTGATATCTTTCACGGTGATAATTTCTTCGGACGATCTTTTAATTTGTTCATTTTTGAAACGACGCAAGGTGGAAACGACCCCGGGTATTGATTCATACTCCAACATGCCAGGTACTACGGGATGAATGAAATACGTAGTAAAATAATGATTTATAGATCAGGATAGCGAGGCGCGATTAGTTGGATGGTTAACCATATAGCAGGATTGAATCAACAAAGGATTAAATACCTTAACCCTTTGACACCGCAGTGTTTTTGAAAAAAGTGAAAATTTTGTGACTTATCCCCTGATTCACGAAAATCTCTCTTCCCCTCAAGTTTGAAATTTGAATGATTTTTCTTTATTTTCATAAAACTACTGTTGAAGCCAAAATGCGAATTCTCGAACTCGACCGGGAAACCGCGGAATTTTCATGCCGCGAAATTTTCATTCAATAAAGTAGATTTGTGAGAACAATAACAAGGTAACATACCGATCAGCTTATTGATGCGTGTCTGAACATTATGTACCATGTCTTGGTATATCTTTACACATGCGTCACTTAATACTTGACGATATTCGGAAAGGTCAAAGTTCATGAGACAATGTTCGTTCTGCTCACGTGTGTTACGTCCTTGAAATTGCTGAAACGAACGATAGAGAAAGATTATCACCAGATTAGGTTTGATACAATGGGGAAAACAAAGCGTCAAAGAGGCTCCTAATCTTAAGGATCTGTTTGACGAATCGGCAAAAGTAATAATATTTTTAACTTTGATGGAAACTTATTTTGGCGAATGACAGGCTAAACCTTCATCTTTTTTTACTGGTATTTAAGCAATTTCGATAAAAAAGAGGAGTGGTTTTGGTTAAAGACCTCAATGATTAATTCTGACAAAAACTTATCTTTACGATTTTTGATCCGATTCGTCAATTACGCCAAAATTAGTACACGTCAAAAATAGTACATTCGTAACGTATATTCACAAATCTGATCAAAAATGATATTAAAGGTACTTCCAAATCTTATGATATTTTTCCATAACATATTATTCATCCTATACCAAGGAACTACGATAAAAAGAGAGCCTTTATCAGCAAGAAAATGAGAATAGCACCACTAGATTTACTAAAGAATATTTCGGAAAAAAAAATTTTGTACGCAATCTGTAACGGAAATTGTGCTGTAAATTTTTTTTTTCTAAAAGAAGGGAGGGGAGGTTGTGGACCTAAAACGAGTTTGGAGAACGTAGCATCGAGACAAAAATCTGTCTCTTTTATTCAGCGATTTCTGTACTAAAGAACGACGGTTTAAAATTGATGAATTATACCTGTTCACCGCTGAATTGTTTCATGTTGCAATACAAACGATAAGTGTTTGCCAACCAAAACGCTTGATTATCGATATCTCCGCCTTTCTCCGTCGCGCGTTTCTTGATGGAAGAGATGATCGCTGTCAGGTAACTTTGCATCAGGCGTTCCTGATTAACGTAATCGATGTATCTAGAATACGAAAATCCAATTGTATATTCAGATCCAAAATTTTTAGCGAAGCCGTCTTGAATTGTTTGTTTGTTTGTTTTTTAAAAGACTTTTCGCGATATTAACTAATTCGGGGGCCATTTACAAAATCACCTAACATTTCCGACAAAAATGTATTTTTGAGAAACTTCCTTAAGTCAATAAAGCGGGCGATAGGTAGGTTCTTTACAATAGGCTGAATATGAGAACAATCCATATAAAAACAATAGGCTGAATATTGGGTGAGAGCATACATTATGTCAATTAATCTTTGTTGTTGTTGTTGTTGTTGTTGTTGTTGTTGTATTTAGTTGTATTTATTCATCTTTGGATGGAAAATTTGAATTCACGAGATTTTTGTCTACTCTTGTCTACTCCTACTGTTTAATCTTGTTTTAAACCCTGCCAAAAGCCTTCCCTTTCCTTGGGCAGGTCACGAAAAATCAGTTCAGCCCTTTTCCATTCTAGTGTGATCCACTTCCCATTGTAAGGAATTCCAGAGTACCCTCCCTATATATCGCTTGATAATAAGGGATGTCCCAACTTAGTGCACAATAATTGCAGAAAAAATCTGAAAAAGCTAGTTGGAAGAATACCCTCGAAAAAGATAAATCCTATCCCCGACTTTTCTCTCCACTCATTTCTTTAAAAGGGTTACTTTATCTTTACATACCTGATACTCATGAACATAATATGGGCAGTAAGACCAGGCATTTCTTTCTCCACGTGTTCCATGTTCAAATCCGTGACTAATTTGCGTACCAGATCGTCCTGTGTCGTTGCGCTGAATTTGACCATACCTAGTTTCTTCTCTGCTTTTTTATCATTTGAAAGATGCGCCTAAAAGGAAGAAGAGGGTATTTTTCGTCAATTTGATGGATGGCTCACTTAAATACGGGTTAAAAAACAATAGTCAAGTCCACTTGATGATAGGCTACTTTATTTAAAGAGGAAAGAAACTTTCGCGAATTGGAAAATTCGCAAAATTTTTGCATTTCGCGAGAATAAACCTTCGCGTGAGTGAGTAATAGAGCTCTGACCTTTTGATCATTCTGTTTTTTACGAGATAATCCAGCGTACGTCATCAACTAAAAAAAGAAAAAGAAGAACATATAGATTGCAAAAAGTTGGCAGTTTCAATTAACAAAAAAACGATAACGCGCGTGACGTCAGTTGACAACCTCGAACCCAGGGTCGCTTTCACTTTTGAAAATTTTGATGGTCGTTTCAAGAAATCATTTTTTACCCAAATTATACTTATTATGGTCTTGTCATGTTGTTTTGATGGCGGTATTCTTGTATGGAACTTGGACAAAATTATGATAAAGAGTTACTGGAATTTGATAAAGTGTACCAAAGTGCAGCTCCAGCATAAATTTGAGGATGACTGAATTCATTTTCGCCAAGTTACAGACAAAATTTATACCTTTTTGACTTCGTTCGCTTTGATGGCGGACACTTATTAATTCTTGTATAGAACTTGGACATAATTATGACAAAGTACAACTGGAATTTGGTTAAGTTTACAAAAAGGTAGCTCCAGTGTAAATTTGAGGAAGAATCAAATTCACCAAATTATGGACAAAATTTATGCTATTCTTGACTCTCGTTTTGATGTCGGACAGTTATTAATTCATGCATAGAGCTTGGACAGATTTATGATAAGTTGTGTTACTGGAATTTAATAGTGTAACAAACAAAGTGCAGCTAAATTTGAGGAAGACTGAATTATTTTTCACCACGTAATGGAACGTAATGGACAAAAATTATGCTTTTCTGATGTTGTCATCATTTTGATGGTGGATACTTACTAACTTAAAGGTAAGCATTTTTAGAACATTCTGATCTGTTTGTATTTTTGTTCAATGAGGACTATTTTTAGACCCTTGGACAACTATTCGTCATTTCTTAATTTTTCTTGAGATTCTCCAACAAAATAGAATAGAAAGTTTTGAAAGAATGATTCGCAAAACAAGACTTGCCATCAGACCTGCCATCTTTTCTTTCCTACGCTACTTTTGGACCTGTGTTTGAACCACATCTTTGTGTTGATAATTTCACTTGGAATTTTCCGTGGTCACGTGCCCAAGCGTATAAGCAAATTAGAAAAATCGTCGATTCTCCTAGTAAATGTGAATAGTGTCACATTTACTAGGAGAATCACAGATGTTTCTAATAACATAACATATATAACAAAAAAGAACACTTAGGCCAACCCTACAAAAAAGTTCGCCTCCACGTTACCCCCCCCCCTCGCTCTCGCTCTTCTAAAACAGTTCAATGAATGAATGATACAAGCCAACCAACGTTCTCATTTTTCAATGCTGACTCGGCTTATGGTTTCTTAACTTGGCAAACTGGCTTTAAAGAGCAGTTCATTTACTTTTGAACCAAATCAAAGCATTTAAAAAAAGAATGACAATCCTTGAAGATCTCAATTAATTCTTACCAATTTTCCAGCTTCAGAGAGGTTTCCTTCACTGATTCGCGCTTCTATGGTCTGAGAACGTTTCCTCGTCAGCTCCGTCACATTGGAACGCGTTCGAGAGCCAAGGCCTAGAAAGCAAGAGAAAAGATATGATGAGCTTTTTACAAGAATTTATGATATCTATTACGTAATCTTTTGTAGGGAAATTCCCAAAAAGCCGAATGTTTGCAACTAGCTTCATTGTTTAAAATTCAAAGCTCGTGACTTACACATGGCCTTTACATTTCCGTCCGTATAAAAGACTACGTGATTGGCTGGCTGGTTAAATCCTGATACTTTTATTGTATTATATTTGTCTACAAAAAATAAAGATACGCTGCAAACTGCCAGGGTCTTTAAAAAAAAAAAAAATTTCCTTTAGTAAATCCAGTACCTCTACAGGTCAGTTTGAATGTCAGAATTTTCCAAAATCTTAAATTGCCAGCTTAGCAGTTAGAGATATATTTCACCTATATTTTCGTTGTTGACACTAGATGACGAGTTTTGGCGTGACATCATTTTGTTTTGACCAATCATCTCCTTGAATTTCTCCTTCAAAAGATCAATCTCCTCACGAAGCCTCTGTAAAAATGTAAAAATGATCTATTTTAAGATCAGTAGAAGCTACCTTTAACGGGGCCTTCATTTTATTTATGTTCTTAAGGATACATTTCCCTGACCTCTAGTTCTCTAAAAACCCCAGCTCATCCGTAAAGATATGATAATCGCCATAAATTTATGATTGACCTCTCACAAATAGTTTCACTTTGAAATTCAAAATGCTTGACTTTGAAGGTTCGGTAAAATACAAGCTGTGAAATGTTATACCCAGGAAAATTGAAATGTAGCCCTGTCTTGTTGAGCATTTTACAAGAATTTTCTTCATTGGATTGGTCTTAACCATTCGGAGAAAAACTTTTCTATTACCTTTTTCTAAAGAACGCGTCATCTCTATTGTTTGGAATAACCAACCAATTATATGAGCATCTTATAAAAACTTCTACACAACTGCCTATCTTGCGATACATTATTTTTACTTATAAAGATATTTTGAAGCTCTTTCTTAATCAAAGATGGCTTGCACCCCTTCAAAACCTTGCATCCTCGCTTTAATAAAAAGTTACTAGAATTTCTTTCTTACGATATTATCCATGGTCAAACGAGATACTTCTTTTTGAGCAGCGTCCGATAAATTATTATTGTCCGAAATCTCAGATACCGAAGACGTCGAATGCGGAGGTGGACCCTGTAAAAAGGAAATAACAGTTATTATTGCAGTTGTTGAAGTCAGTTTCCAGGTTGATCTCAAGCCAATTTGGTTGATACAGTCGCACCATCGTTGGTGTCATGGAAACTACAGTCACACCATCGTTGGTGTCATGGAAACTACAGTCACACCATCGTTGGTGTCATGGAAACCATGGAAACTACTAAACGATGAAAAATCAATCTATATATCATGTGTCCTAAATTTAATTTCAATGAAAAACATTTTGAGCTCAATCTCTAGGTAGATTTTAATTTGAAAATATTTGACAGAAAGCTAATGCCTTTACCGGCATTTTTACGATATTGTTCACATCGTTATTGGGCAATGACAAAAGCAATCAACAGATAAGGAGTGGCAGCAGAAAGTTCGATGGGAAACAAATATTTAGAGAAAAATCACGTTCGAAAACAATACATACCAGACCGTTTTCTTTGATTGTTGTTTTCTTTCTCAACAAAATGTTTTCATGTCTCAATTCCTTTATCTCAACCAAGAGCTTTGAGATAGCTTTATTGTTCGCTTGCTCTGTATTGTTCCCTTCAGCCGCCTCTCGCAAAATATCTAGCTCGCGTACCAAGCGTTGATTTTCATTCAACAGGTCATCCTTTTCCCGATCTATCACGCGATGTGCTTGTTTTTCTTCCACCTCGTGGACGTGCATGCTGAAATTCTGTTCTTCTTTCAACAATTCTACTTGCTCCAACAGCAAATCCCGTTCTCGGGTTAATTCCCCGATATCCCCGATGTTTTCCGATATAATGACTTCATCATCTGGTTTAATGGAATCTTTCGTTGAGAGCACTTCAAATGATTCTATAAAGAAATGAAACAATAAAATTCTGAAAATTTTGCATGATCGAAATTTGACAGTCGAACCATAGGTCAAAGGTGAGTTTCTTCAATTTGGTAATTTTTTTTGTCTCTCCATCAAAATTAGTTTGAGACCGAAATCGTTTCTCAAAATTAAGGATTTGGAACCGTCTGTCACCTCCTCTCCTAAAGAAAATTTGGCGGCTGTTTGGAATTTTGCCTGTACTATATTACATTCCAGTCAAGTAAGCTAAACATTTCATGCAGAGAATCATCACCTAATATATACGTAATATAGAAAATGTTACCTGAATCAAACTGACTTCTCCTTCGCTTGTCAGGGCTCGTTTTCTCCATTTGTAGCTCTTGTTGCAGGTTATCAAAACGTTGTTCCAGCCTAGCATATTCTCCGATCATTTTCTGATGACTGGCACGCTCCGCGGTGAACTCTGAAGTTAATTGTTCTTTCTGTTCCTCCAACCTTTTAGTGATGAGCTCTGGAAGAAATAGAAAATTGTGTTTAACTCCTCTTATTCTGTCAAGCCAAAATTTGGTCCTTTTAAACGGACACGTTCTCCACTCGACAACATCCGATAGAAAACTTAAGATTTGGAATTGCGTTGACGAGCGTTGTTTTTGGATAAAGCGGAAATGACGGCTTCAGTTCTTTCCGCTAGGGAGAAAACGCACTGTAGACTTTTTCGATTTTCAATTAATTAAAATCCTAAAATTTTCTTGTATGGTGGTATAGAGAGAGTTAGTAAGCATTTCTTTCTGAGAGTGGAAACCAAAATACGGAATATAAATGAAATGAGTCTTACCGTCTCGTTCTTTTATGATTAGTTCATTTCGGTCAGTTTGTTCGGTGAAAGATTTTTGTAACGCAGCGAGTGCTTCTTTCAACGAAGCGATTTCCTATTGGAGAAGATGATGAATAGATACCATCAAGAAGGATATACCTTTTTCAGAGTTTCGACCAGTCTGAAGACCTGACATCAATCTTTAAAAGCTCAACATTCGCATCAGAAGCTGAATGGTAACAAGTCATCCTTTTCTCGGTTTCAAAAGTAGAATGGATTTGTCAACCTTTGATTGTTTTAGAACATTGCGAAAAATTTACAAGAAGTTATGCAGGAGATATGTTTTGCCCCGGACATTTTACATTTTAAACCCCCGGGCAAGCGGCGATTTGACTCTCGGATATTCAAAATTACCCCCAGATTTCCCGTTACACCCGCACACATACCCTCCAGTTTGATATTGATGATTCCATTGTTCGATTTCTATAGGAAGCTTTAAATGAATCCTTAGGGACAACATAGTCTTATCGAACTTATCATCACGTTATGTCGGATTAAAGACCATTAAGCGTATATACCTCGTCTTTCGTTTTTTCGACTGAAGTCAATTTATCTTCCAGTGTTTTCGTTTTTTCTTCGTCAATCAATTTCTGTTTTTCCAATTCTTCTTTTTCAGTTTTCAATTTTTCTTGTGTCCTGGTCAACTCGTCTAACTGTGGTTTCATTTCTTGTACTTTGTGAAGTTCTTTTTCCAGTGTGGCCATGTGTTCAATTTTGCCTTTCAATTCTTTCTTCTCTTGCAGCTGTAAGTCAGAAAAAAAAATGTAGCAAAACAGTACAATCTTAAAACCAGAGCAAAATCTAAATTAAAATCAATCATGTCAATACCAAAACCCTTTGAAATATTATTTTATCTATTATTTTGGTCTTTGGACCGGGTATGAATCTCACCGACCCAAGACCCGGAACATTTCGTCAGCCGGACAGCAAACATTCAACTTTCCGTAGCACTATGAATCATAGTCATTTGTTATCAGACATTATGGTCTACGTAAACCGCGTAAATAAACAAGAAATAAAAAATAAAATACTAAGCAGATCTTCCAAAAACTAAGGGGGTGAAAACAGTTGCCGACTTATTATGTGAGCCACTTGGCTTGCATCATACAAGTAAATCTTCATCTTCAAATAGATAAAGTCGATCATTTGGATTGTTTTCACGGGTCCATGGTCAGCCGCCTTGGCTATCTAGGAACATGGAAGGAGAGGAGGATCGAACACTTACTAAAGATTAATTATGCGTAATCAGTAAACAAAATCTTTTAGTGAGTTAAACCATAGTGTTTGTTTTCCCCTCGCAAAAATTAAATCTTATTGGTTGAAAAGTATGTCACGTGACTTTCCATGGCAAAGAATGGTGTCTTATAGGTTGAAAAGTATGAACTGAAATGGACATGGAAGGAGCGGTGGATCGAACCGGTAATTAATGGTACGATGTGATGAGTCTTAACCATTCACCAGGCTATCCATAAAAGAACAACAAATAATTTTTACCTCGGCATTGAGTTTCTGTTGAAGTGAAATGACTTTGATCTCCATTCCTTTGGTCTGTTTCTTCAGATGTTCAACTGATCGAGCTTCGATCTATATAACAATATTTGTTGATATTCAAATAACGAAGTAACAGTTTAATTCGAACTCCAATTATTCGAAAAGCCATATAATTCGAACAAAATCTTCGGTCCCGTCCCGGCTTAATCAAACTCCTATATATAATTCGAAAACTCTTGTAATTCGAACTAATGCTCTGTCCTCCTGGGAACTCGAATTACACGAGTTTAAATGTATGTCATAGAATATAACAGAATACTCCGAGGTTTAAGCCCTCTCTCCAAACTACCTTATTAAAGGAAGATTATTTGTGGAATCTAAGTTCAAAATGAATTGGCTATTGTCGATGGATGGGTTTCTGAACAAATGTATACGTAATTTAATTTCCACCCCTTTTGCGGTGCAATCTTTATTTTCAAATTTTAAAACTTTCCGTGTTCCGCGGAACTTAATTTAGTATCTTACACCAAAAAAAGTGACATTGAAATTCCGCGAAATATTCTTCCCTTGAAGTAGCAAATTTTACAAAGCCGAAAAACCAAAATGCTTTATATTCCAAAGATAGAGTGAAAGAATGTGCTCGAAAATCAGAGAAAGACATTACTCTCAGATCCTGAGAAAACTCGGTGAAGCAAATCCTCCCCTTACCTTGAGTCGTTTCAATTCTTTCCTTGCAGCCATCCTTCGTACACAACACTGTATGAGGATGATTCCTTTGAGTGTCTTCTGATACTCTTTTCTCGCTTTGTACATCCTATGGTACGAAAATCATTCAGAAAATTAGTGGTGGCCCTTACCCTTGATTTAATTCTTGTTAATCTATTGTTGATTTACTCTTTTTGTCAAGTTCAGGTGAGGGCTTTCTCAGATACTCCTTTCTTGTTTTGTGGTTTAATCATTCAGTAAACTGGCCGTCGTGGCCAAAGCGTTCTAAATCTACAGGCCTAGCAAGCGCATAGCGAAGTCACGTATGTGGAGACATGAATGTTGAGGTTATTCCAGTGTGGCGTCAAAGGCACTGATCTGTATCTCAATCCACTGGATCGGGCTTCTCGCTGTTTTGAATATGAAGTCGGTTTTCAGCAAGTTAGCCATGTTGTTTTCCATTTTCGGCAGAGGAAACCCTCAAGAAATCGGAAAAACATGGCGGATCTTCGCCGAAATTGAACACACCTTTTCACGAGAATTCATAAGGAGAGAGCCTGTCCAGTGTATTATAGAGATCAGTGCTCAAATAATACATTGCGACAACACTTCGTCAATTAATAAAACAATAGTGATGTATCCTTGCTAATCTAGACATCTTTACAGTGTCCACAGAGACATATTTTGAAAGAATTCACATAACAACCTCCGATCAGAAATAAAGAATTTTACCTCCAGTATTTCTGAATGATGACCGATTTGATTTGTTGGATTTTGGCACGTAATCGACGGCGCGCCAAAACACCTCTAATTTGTGCTTGTATTTGTATGATTTGATCTCTGGTTTTGAGGTACCATTGTCTCGTTGAGTAGCCACGCCAAGACTTTTGTATCCTGATAGCCGCTCGTCTCTCACGCAGCGATTGAACAAGCCTAACAAGAGAACAAAAAAGCAAATAGTACAGTTTAACTCATCTAATTCAAACTCCTATAATTAAACTCATACAATTCGAACAAATGTTCTTAGGGAATTCATGAGTCAAATTCCATGAGTTTGACTGTATTTTGTGTCCTTTGTTCTTTACTTTCGTAAGAATTTTTCTTCTTTTCGTTCTTTGACAATTTCCCCCTTAGAAAGCCAATAAATGAAGTTGAGAATTTCTGAATGACAAATTGAATGCTGGCCTCCTACCTTTTGGCTTGGTAGACACGCACAAAACATTGGATTGCGGTGGCAGATTTGCGCATGCGTTGAAACTTCTTGCAGGCCAGCCAACATTTGATATTCTTTTGAATTGCGATACAACTTCGCTTTAACAAATCGCTTCGAAGACGTTCCAAGTATGCCACCTGTTGGTGAAAAGGAGGCCATTCAATGAAATAGTCTTCCATTAAATATGTGTAATATTTATTATAAATCATATTATTAAGATTTCTCGCTGAATTAAAGCCACACATTTCGTCGCTATGTTACATCAACAAAAGTCTGTTGCAAAAAGATTGTCATTAAAAACAGTTAATTATGTAGTAGAAACCAGGATGACACAAAAGAAACAAAAAGTAAATATATGTTTCTGGCCTGGTTTCTACACGAGAGCAGTTTCTACTGACAATCTCAAATTTACCCGATATGAGAACCCAACAGAAGTGTAATATATTATAGCCCCATAATCTTCTTAAAGATTCAACATAATGAATTCAAGGTACTTACAGCTCCAGCACGGAAGAAAATCTTTGTTTTACCAAGTTGAAATTTATCTTCGTCCTAAAAAACATAGTAACAAAATAGAACGGTAATAGAAAAACCAAAAACGAAAGTGAAGAATCGCGACGAAACTACCACTATAAAACCTTCGATTGGGGAGCAGGGCAAAAAAAGCATGCTAAGATTACCTTTGATTGATTCCAAATGATCGCGTTTTTTGGTACGAACGAGACAGGTTCTACCTACTTGGGAGTAGACATTGCAACCCTACGGTTGGACTTTCCAGAAAAACTCTGTATCCTCCACAGGGTGGTAGGTACGGATTCTTTTGGAAAAGAACATTGTGAGACGCATAGAACCACGACGTATAAAGAGAAGCTCGAAATACACGGAAAAAACCATCTAGACAACTAGAACGAGGTATTAAACAACGATTTATTGACTACAAGAATATACCGCTGATAAAATTTTCCGTGTCGAATAGAATTACGTCGTAAAGCGACTCCAGTCTAGAAAACAGATCTACTACTCCGAGAAATAATCCATTCCAACAACTTACATCGATATGAGAAGATAAGATGGTGTTACAAGTATCGTTCAAACTATCCCAGTTGATGCGTTTCCATGGAATCAACATGCGATATCGATCAAAAAATTCGTTGTATGTCCATCTATGTAGAAAAGAAAATCGACCAAGATGATTTCATACTGTTTCTTTCTTAGAAGTGAAAGTTGAAAAGGCAACGAGTCCCTAATATATATATATATACGAGGTTTACCAATTACCTTTCCACCCTTGGAATTGTAGTGGAATAGCAAGGGTTTTGAGCTTCAACTCATGGAGAGAAAGTTTTAGGGTTGCCTCCCAAAAATGGTTGATTTGAAAAAGTTTTCAGTCACACAAAAAAAGAAGAATGAAAATCAAAGGAGCGGGCGGGGGCGGGGGAGGGGTCAAGGCTTGTACTCCTTGTATGTTAGAAGTAAATCAATTCTTCAAATATTCAAATATATCTCCGTAACAGACCTATATAATATGCATAAATTCAAAAGCTGAACCAAAAGATTTGTTTTTGCTTGAAGGGAAAACCAAAATAACACTTCTCCGCAAATACTTTTTACGGGAAATTATCGGTAAAAATGGGACAATAAATCACAGAGTATGGTAAGAAACGATAAACGTGAGATAGACTCTGGAGCTGGAGGTGAGAGATTTGGTGCCCGATGCAAGTAATAGACTTAGTTGGACCTGCACATAACCTATATTAAGGATTACACGCATAAAGATTTAGCTTGGCCGGGTTATGTGCAGGTCCAAGTCGTACATTTCACGTTCTAAATATCCCCTTGCGTAACCTCACTATAATGGGAAAGCCGTAAATTGAAGTTGGCTACCTTGAAGGATATCCAGCAGCGCTGATTCTGATGGTTTCCAATACACCACAAGCTCTAAGTTGTTGGACACAGCGATGCAGGTCTAACTGAAAGGCCTCTTTGGCGTCGTTCGATTTGATACAACGTACGTAGTGTGGTGATGTTGAGTTCAACGTGTCCATCAACATTTTCAACGAGTCTCGAAACTAGAAAAGTTGAGAAAATTGGTTGATCCTACTGTTATAAAGATCAGTGTAATTATTCGACGGAAATGTTTGATTGTTTCACCACCACCCATAATCAATTGAATTTTATAGCTTTCTGACCAAGGCTTCCTTACTGCATTATCACTCTCTATAAGAAGGACAGCAGCGTCTACATATATACTCTATGCAGCCCTTAGACGAAAGAGCAGAATGTGAAAGAACAGATAATTCATCTTCAAATACTTGAGACCACCTCGTTCTTTAGTACAAAGTCTCTAAAGATCACTTGAATAAAAGAGACAAATTTTTGCCTCGATGCTTCGTTCTCCAAACTCGTTTAAAAGACTTTACCACGGCAAACTTGGTCTCAGAACACAGTACCTCAGAACCGACAGTTTTCTTTCCTTTGGGTGCAGATTTGCCAACACGTGAAGTAGTTCGTTTGCGAGGTGCTTGGGTACTGGCTGTGTTTTCTGAACGGAATAATTCTCCTACCAACTCGTACTAAAAAAGAAATAGCATGATATAAAACATAATTCCTCAATCGCTATCATCGCTAAATCTCTTTAAAGTACAACTTTCCATCAATCTACATTCAACTTGATTCAGGGTCCAAATTATAATAATCGTAATTGATATAAGTTTGTAACGCTAACGGGATTTGATATTCAAGGTTAAAAGCTTATGTTCCTTTAATCTAAATCATCTTTATTAGAAGTTTTGGAATGTAGTACGATACTCAAATTCTATATTTTTTATCAAATTTAGTTTTGTAAGTTTTGAGTTCACTTACCAACGTCAAAATTAGTTCTTAAGTGATCTAGCTTATCACATATGGGCAATAAGGGACGCGAGAACAGACCTGGCTATTGTGGGTGATCTGAAATCGGCGTCTTATCTACCCAACGACCTAATAAAATAGATAGACCAAGAACTTCATACAATGGCTCTTAGAAAGTTTTTGACAACACTATTGCACTTTTCAGCGCATGTTCTTTAAGAATATAAACTTTTTTGAAAGCTTCTTACAAAGAAAATAAAGGTGCGTTCGTTGTGCGTTCTTAAGATAGAAAAGAAAAACGCTATCCAATTACAAATATTACAATTTTGAAACTTTTTGCTAATTTTTAAGCTTAAAAATTAGACTTGAAATTAAGAACATTTTCACAATAGTCGAACGTGCGCAACGCACTGGGCTCAACTTCAGTATTTTCCAATTATTCGAAGGCCCAATTGTAAGTTTCAAATATTTCGTACCAGGTAGCAAAGATTTACTTTGGGGCAGGCTGGAGACTTAATTTCAATGGATATAATAAAGTAATGACCCAGTCTTCCAGCCCAAAAATAAAATTTTTCAAAGAATGAAAAAAACACCCACAGGTATTCACCCAAGGAACAAGGTGTACTAAATTACAGCCAAATCGGACACTTTTTAAGGCCTCCAGTCTGCCCCAAAGTTTTAGCCTCGTTTTGGCAAAAACTCGTCCCCAGGCCCCAAAAATAAAATTGTTCAAAGAATGAAAAAAACACCCACAGGTATTCACCCAAGGAACAAGTGTACTAAATTTCAGCCAAATCGGACAATTTTTGAGGCCTATTTGGGACAGACACAGACACACACACACACACACACACACAGATTATAGCTCAACTGAAGTTGAGAAAATTTAGGTAATGTGATCAATATTAACCAATAGCTAATCTTAAAAAAAAATGTTTTTACACGCGGAATGACACTTTAATGATGCAAAAAATCGATAATTTTTTATCACTTTTACGCGGATGGTTTCAATAGAATATCTATTTTATTAGGTTGTTGATCTACCAGAACATACATTCAGGATCGAGTTGAAAAGAACACTAGAAACAAACCTCGCTTGCACAGAGAAGATTGATATGCTCTTCATTAATCAAATCTCGGTTCTTTTCCACGAAACCGTCACAATCATAAATGACGTCATCAGCATAATGGCGGATGATGAAGGCTTTTTCGGACATGCGTGGTTTGATGAAATGATCGGACGTTTTGAGATGTTGTTTGTACAACTTTAAAGCCCATGCCGAATCCGAACCTTTTGGCATCTGTGAAATAAAATAAAAGTAGTGGAATTTTAAATAAACTAGTTCAAAATATCAAAAATCAAACGCGTATAGCAGGTGCGATATCTCCAGGTGCACAACACTGATAAAGGTTGGTACAGGACAAATTATAGAAAGGCAGGGCAGCGTCCGATGGAAACTAAAAAGGGCACTTTTTGTGGATGTTTTATATTACAAAAAGATTATCTGGAAGACTTTGTGCAGGGCAGCGTCCGATAATCAGACCCTTAAAAGGCATAAAAAATGGCCTGAAGGAGGTTACATTTTCGACAATGTACCCACTCTCTACCAATCTCTGACTGGTCGAATACGATAAACTGTCCATACAATCCACCTTAATACCGAGCGTATCTACATTAAATCTAAAAAAATGGAACAGATAGACAAGTAAGGAAATCACATGTTACTTTCTCACCCTGCATTCTTCATCCAAGAGGTCCAATATACCAAGTTTGATTTCGATGAGGTCAATACAACTCTGGTTGTCATAGAAATCTATAAACGACCATGTAATCTGCTCACGAATGTACTCCTCTTGCTCTAATTTGAAGACGTGCTGAAATGATCAAAATAAGAAAAAGATCAAGCTAAAGTCATAAAAAAGTAAAAGTTGAAACTCCATTGCTTATAATCGATAAATAAGGGAACAACTTCTACATTTAACATTTTTCTTTTTGTAGTTGACGGTTGTAGCTGTTGAATTTAAATTTGCCATTCCAGAAAATAGAAATAAAAATGAAGACAAAAAAGTTATGTTATGTGTAGGTAAAAATTTTCTATTCCCCCTCCTCATTTTAACTCACCGGCTCCAAAAAGTGTTTCACCCCCCCCAAGAAAAGTCCTTATTTGACAAGTTCCGTTTACCGTTTGTTCAATAAGGGTAGTTTTTAATTCACAGGTAAATGAAAAAAGATGCTTTGGATTCGAGTTTTAATTAAAAACTACCCTTATTGAATTAACTCTTGAAAGAAATAGATTAAACCTATACCTAAATTTTATATCTCCCCCCCCCCCACCTCGTTTTTCCCCATCCTTGCTTCATTACGCACTGAATCCAGGGAGGGAGGATACTATGATTAATTTCTTACCATATTGAATTGCTGCTGCAATTTCTCATTGGCGTAATTGATACAAAACTGTTCAAAACTATTCACTTCGAAAGTCTCAAATCTATGAAAAAGAAGAAATAAAACTGCGATATGGAGCTCTACTCTATAGAAGAATTAAAAATAATTGACAATTTCAATTTCAATCTTAGCTTTAAGGCGAAAAAACCCTATCAATCGCGAAATTTCCAGTTAAATTTCTTGAAAAGTTCTTCAGTTAAAAAGGTAGGTCAAGGTAGATGAGCTTACCCATAAATATCCAGTACACCGATAAATGATTTTCGTTGTATGGTGGTCACCAAACTTGAGTTAATATGCTCCACAATCCATTTGAACAACATGGAATAAATATGCTTCGCTAAGGCGTCTCGGCCGTTGTTTGCCTGTAATTGGAATGGATGAGGTAAACATATAATTCATCTCAAATTGAGACCACGTTGTTTTTTAGTGCAAAAGTCTCTTGAAAAATGTCGCTTGAATAAAAGAGACAATTTTGTCTCGATGCTTCGTTCTCCAAACTCGTCCAAAAAACTTTACTAACTACGGAAAACTTGTTGAGTGGTCTCAAATTGGCCGGTCTACAGCCTCTAAAAGACGATTCAAAATCAAATATAACATTTCTTTTGCTTTTTAGGTAAAGTAATTAAATGGAGGAAGCTATTATGGTTGTTAGGTGGAAGACTAAAATAAAGCACCACTGAACCTTCCGGTTTCATGAATAAATTCAACGACAGAAAGAAGAATTGATTGATT
>JAUJPO010091003.1:0-23879 GCA_032270745.1 Tiaropsis multicirrata | reverse complement strand
TTCTACAAGCTGGCGAAGGCTGTTTTGTTATTGTATTAATTTCCATTGCTACAAACCACAGATATTGGGCAGATATCACAGTCTGAAGCTGTAGCTTATATCTGTGCATTGTCAGCACGCCGGCGCAAGACCAAGATCCTACCCTTATATAGCCGGCTAGAACCTTAGAATGTGAGAATGTACTGGAAAATTATACAGAGGTTAAAAAAGATACTACAATCAATTGCTTTGATATATTAGAATCAAGGTGTATATTAGGGTGTGGCAGGTTTTAGGGTGTGGTTCAGCCATTTTCATGATTAATGACTATGTAGCTTCACACTTCATCTATAATTGGGTGATTACTCCTTTATACTAACAGTATTATGATATGAAATGATTTTGGGTTGGAAACACCCACCTGTCTATAATAGGTAAAAAGAATAAAAAATGGCTGTATATTCTTTTTGGCATGATTTAAACACTTTCAAATAAAAAATCTTCTAAACGAAAGGCTTACATAGCTTTCCAGATATCCAAACAGAATTGTTATAACTTTTACCAACATAACGTTATTTAGATTGAATAGGCTGGACCACCTTTTAAAAAAAATTTGTTTTGATTTGAAATTGTAGCCTAGAATCGTGTTTCTCTCCTACTCTTGAAGACAGCTTTCCAGGGGTAAAGCTAATAAAAAGTTATGGTTGGATGTAATACACGCATGCGTTGGGAAACATGTGGTAAAAAGATTTGGGCATTTTGGGAATTTCTGGGCTTTACTGAAAACATTTCCAGCACAGTGATATTAAAAATAAAATGTGTTTAGCAGACATTGTAATGTCTTTCCAAGTTTCTAGAATAATCTACACAATCTCACAGAAATTGACTTTTAAAAATAAATAATTTTAATTTTTCTCTCGAATATAATTTTCAGGCTCTTGAAATTGAACCAGAGAACAAGAATTGTTTGGTTGCGCGTTCCAAATGTTACTTGAAACTTGGTGATCCGCAAAAAGCTTTACAAGATGCTGAAGAAGCTTTGAAAGAAGACAAAGAATTCAATCGAGTTTGTTATTTTAATTTTTGCTTTTTTAAAAAACCTCTTTATTTTAAAGTTGATTAATCCGATAATTCGCAAGCAATGAAATTTTATTTACAAGATATTCCATTTTGAATTTGAATACAATTTATACAAATTGTCTCTATAACAGTATATTTTTTGTATCTTCTGTTTCAGGGTCTATATAGAAAGGCTGAAGCTCTGTACTCTATGGGTGACTTTGAATATGCTTTGATGTACTATCATCGTGGACACCATCTTCGACCTGAGCTTGACGAATTTCGACTTGGAATTCAGAAAGCTCAAGAAGCTATTGATAATTCAATCGGAAGTAAGATTTTTATATACTTTGATTGTTATTGAGTGCAAGTCGATCATATTTTAACACAGTAGTATTTTATATTCTTAATTTCAATAATTTTGACATAGGCGTGGAACTTCTTTTTAAATCAAATAACAGATTTAAAGGTGCACCATTTTAGCAAGAATGATCCTCCAAACTCAATAGTTTTATCTACATTGTTTACACAAGATCTCATCCTCTCAACCCAACTAAATGATATAACTCAAAATGTGAAAGCTGCAAATTATTTTATCTAATATATAATTTTAAAGAGTATTTTTTCTTTCTATTTAGATGCTGCCAATGTGAAACTTGAAAACAAAGGTGATTTATCATTCTTCAATCGCCAAGATGACATTGTAAGTTTTATCTTCGTTATTTTACATTCATCGATGGTATGAACAAATGTATAAGCTTTTTTTAAGCAAGTTTATACTTGGTTATAGAATTGAAGTTGTCAATGTATTTTTCTTGAAAATCAGGGTTGATAGAAATAAAAGTAAACATATTGTAAAGATATCCAATGAGCCTCAAACAAAACTATTTTATAGTAAATTGGTCTCGTTCAAAGTAGACGGGTTGGCTTATTTTGATTTGTGATTCTTTATTTTTTCCAGGGGAGTAAGAAACGAGGTGGCTACAGCAAACCAGCACGTAATTTGAAATTGAAGCCGGTGATTGTCAACCGTAATAAAGAAGTCAAGCCACCGGCACCTTCCAAAAAGACAGTCAAACAACTGTTGGGTGAATTGTACGCTGATAAAGAATACATGGAAAAACTGATGCATGATGACGGTTTGTTTATTTGTTTTTTTGTTATGATGCCCTTGGAATTCTCTAATGTTCAGTTAACGAGGTGACTGGGGCTTGTTTTGTCTTCACCCTTCCACGGCTTCCACCCTTCCACCCTTCCACGGTTTCCACCCTTCAGGTTCTTTTATTTATAGGGACTATTAGGTATTATTTTCTGATTAATTTTAGTTGTTTTTTTGGGGGGGAGAAGGAATGTTTAAGCCTTCACATATAGTATGTTTCTTAACTTATTTTCACTCATTTCTCTTTACCACAGAATTTATTAAAAGTCATTCCAACAAACCAGTGTACGATTTGGTACAAAGTGGACTCACTTATTTGGACACGCGTACTGAATTCTGGCGACAACAACGTCCTCTGTATGCTCGACGTAAAGACAACGGGAAAACTAATCAAAACAAAAAGAAGAAACCTAAACAATCTTTCGGAAAACAAGTGTTGATACAGCTAGAAGAAGTCGACCAGGGTAAGAAAATTAAATAATTCCTGTGTTTTGGTTGAGTTCCAAGGGGTACTAGCATTGGACTGTACTTTTATTTGAGTTTTTAAGGGTACTAGAATTGGACTGTACTTTTATTTGAGTTCTTGGGGGTACTAGCATTGTACTGCACTCTTAGTTGACTTCTCAGGGTACTAGCATCGGACTGCACTTTTAGTTAAGTTCCCAGGGACGTATTAGCATTGGATTGTATTCTTAGTTTAGTTCCTAGGGGTACTAGCATTTGATTTCATTTTTAGTTAAGTTCCAGGTGGTACTAGCATTGGAATGCACTCTTAGTTGAGTTCCTGGGAGTATACAAGCATTGGACCGCACTTTTAGTTAAGTTCCAGGGGGTACTAGCATTGGAATGCACTCTTAGTTGAGTTCCTGGGAGTATACTAGCTTTGGACCGCACTTTTAGTTGAGTCCAAGGGGTAATTTTCATACAATAAAGCAGTTTCACCGACAAACGATACTGTCATAGTTGGCTAATATTTTGCTTTTCTATTCACTTTTTTCAACTTTTCTTTCTTATAGCACTTGCAAATGGAGATGCAGAACGCAGTCTAAAACTAGCCCAAGCTCTCATGAAAACAGTGGAAGAAGCAGACCCAGCCGCGCTTCCAAACAAACATGACGTCATGGCTAACATTCATTCCTGCATTGGAAACGCTTATGTGGAAATCGAAAATTTCACCAAAGCACTCAAACATCACCAGAAAGATTTGGAATTTTCCAAAAAGAGGTCAGGACGTTACGCACCCTCCATAGGAGAGTTGGGGTAAAAGACAGAAAGTGAAAAGTCATGATTTGTTAACAGCACAAAAAAAAAGATTATCAAACCAGAAAAGAGAAAAGATAATGAAAAATATATATTTTTCATTTGAGTTTCGTTTGTTTTTGTTTTGTTTTGAGTTTGCAAGTTTTAGTCTAGCTTTATTCTTTCCCATAAAGTGTCAGTTGTTACAGGGCTGTCCCACCACAAAGAAATTGTGCAGGGGTGGGTGGAGTATATGTTTTTTCATTTTCATTCATCAAATTTTACATTTTTGACCCCCCGGACAGCAATTTTGTCCCAACAGGAGCTATTTCATGTTACTCCCGGACAACTTGCCCTCCACCCTCCACTCTCCACCCCCTGTGCAATTTCTTTGTGGAACAGTCCACTCAAAGTTTTTTTTAGTTTAAGATTTTTAGAATAGCGTAAGAATATTTAGTGATGATACTAATCTATGATTGCAGCAAAAAAAAGTTATTAGTAAAATATCATTAATATATTATGGTGACAAAATGACTTTTAAAAAATGGATTTTTCTGAGAAAAAAAAAACAGCCAGAAATAAATTCAAAAACTAAAGTGACATAATTGTGTTTTAGAAAAATGTTTTTCTTTTCAGATATTGCTTATGAGTTGTTTGAAATGTTTTTAAAAGGTTATTTTTATTTGATTACCAGGTAGGTAGGCCCGCAGCCATCAAAGTATCACTTGTTATTTGTAAATTATTAGACGAGCTAGATTTTTTGTAGGGTGACTGATTAATGTGTATTTTACAGATCACTAAGATACGGTAATTCCCTTAATTTTCGCGCACCCCTTAAAAACTCCGTTTCGTGCACCCATTAATTTTTCGCACGTCATTAATTTCATCATTATATCAAAGTGGTATATTTTTAAAGCTATTGTAAAAGCTAAAAATAGACAAAAATAATTTTCGCGCTTTCAAGTGCGCGAATGTAGGCCTTTTTTTTCAAATAAATTAGATATTCATTTCCGTATACAATTATATATCCCGGCCTTTTTTGCGCGGCCCAAGAGCACGAAAATGAAGGGAATTAAGGTATCTGGCGTTGATTTGTTTATTTTTATTTGACGTCAAATTGAATCCATGGCGACAAAATATTAGACGAGCTAGAGTTTTTACATGATGTAGAGCGACTGAATAATGTGTATTTTACAGAACATGGCGGGGAACTACCGTACATTCAGACAAAGATTTAAGTTTCGAGTTTGGACCCTTGCAGTGAAAAAAAACCCGAAAAACCGACCCTTCTAGTGCACTTTTCAACCATCTTTCCCCAGTTTAAGCAGTTTTGGTTTCTCGACCCTTACAGTGCACCTATCTTTTGTCAGAACCTTGAAAAACCAACCCTTAAGGGCCGCACGTCTGATAGGTCACTTACCCCCCCAAATTAACGCCATGAAGAATTATAGATTTTTTTTTTACGATGGAATTGGGTACTAGTATGGAGATTAAGTAGGAGGAAGCTAGAGGAAGATGAAAATAAAAAAAATTAGGTCTCTAATTTACTGGTTTCAAAAAAAAACCTAAAGCTATTGACGATTTTTCTTTATGAAGGTCTTTAGTACTACAGTTTTCATTTATAAATCAAGTTAATTATAATTAGCCTTAAAAGATGATTAATTCATATTTAGATTAGACAGTGAACAATTTATTTTCAACATAAATTATAAATCTTGAAGAAAGAATTCCTGGTGGGGGTAAATTTGTGATGTCCAATGGTAATTTTTGGATGTCTGAAGGGTCAAATCAGCGCTTGTCCGAGGGTTAAACTACTGTCCGGGTTTGAAATTGTTAGTAAAACATCTTCTACCCCATGCGTGATTTTTTCTGGAACAACCAATTACTTTCTTCGTATATTTTCATCATCAAACAGAGTACTCCGAAACTCAACTTTTATCACAAGAAGAGCAGCTTTAAGCGCTCAACAGGCACAGAACATTGTTTCGACGTCAAAACAATACCTTATTGGTACTCATTTTAGCGCGTACTAATTTTCACGCAATTTCGCGCAGAGGCCCAAAAATGCGCGAAATTTTATACCGAAATTATGCGCAGTCAGGGAGTCTGTGAAAATTAATACCATATATTTTTAAAAATTTCTTCATTTGTATTTGTATGTCTAGAAAAAAATATATAGGAGGCCTTTGTGCGCGAAAATTAATACCGATAATTTGAGGACAATTGGCTGGTGCGCGAAAATTAGTACCTTTAAGGGATCGTTGTTTCAACGTCAGATCGTTATTTGGACGTTGAAATAAACGTTTAAGTATCATTGTATGTCTACTGGCAATGATCTTTTCATTTTTCTTTCCTCCAGCAAATCGATGGAAGGTATATCTCGAGGTTTAGACAACGTTGGTCGTGTTTATGCTCGCATGGGTGACTACGACAAAGCCGTACGAAGGTATGCGATTGTTTTGTTGTCACTTTTTTTTGTTGTCCGTTATATACTTTATTGCATGAAAATCTCGCGGCATTAAAGTTTCGCGGACATTTTAATTTCGCGGTATTCAAGAGAGTATTTTGCTGTGTTTTAGTATATTTCTCGGATTAATTACTAGAGTTTCGCGTGTTTTTGTTTTTTTTTGTCAAAAGTTGCATTTTGCGGCATTTTAATTTCGTGGTCGTGTTCCAAATACATTTTTTGTGGTTTTTCGAAATCGACTGCGAAACCGAAATTTTTATGCAGTGAAACAGCGTTTTCTAAGACTTATCGCAATGACATCATTACAGTACGTTGTGAACTAGAAAAAAGACCATAAAAATAGTTTGACATCCTTCATTTTATTTTTACCACCACAATGATATTGGCAACTTTGATGTAACATCCTGTCTGGCAAGTGATGACCTTTCGTTTATATGGGAAAAGCTCGAATCGTTTTATAAGAATTGAGAATGAGTCCTTCAGGTGCTACTGAAAGTTTCCACAAACTAGCTAGGGTATTCTCAAACTTGACAAAGCAAATTTCGAGAAGGGTATTTCAAGTCATGACAAATCTTAACTGACGAAAAATGAGGATAATGTTGACCATGTCAAGCTAGTACAATAGAACAGAAAGTTAGCACCCGGTAATCACGGAACTTTGTTTGAGAAAGTCAAAGGTTTTATGTTTTAACTTTTTGGGGTGTTTTTTTGTAAAATGAGCTTGAAAAACCTTTAAATGCTCATCGACAGCCGTAAGCGCTGTTTTTGTTCTTAAGCATACAAGTCACAAATTTGCTTACAAAGAAAATGTATCAAGAAATATTACAACCACCATGCACACGTGTGTGTCTGATGCAATTTAGCTCTACTGCTAAAAACAGGTTCTAATTACACTGAGTGATAATTCCGGCGTAATTTCCGACGGTAGACGTCAATGTGTTTATTGTTTACGTTATGACGGGTTGTTTCACAGGAAATGATCAATTTGATGAACTTTTGCACGTTTCGCTCGCTTTTCTAATTATCGAAATCGAATATTTTTTATTAGGGTCCTACAACGTGAGGAATTATCAAAAATATTCTTTTGGGTTCAAATATATCGCCATTTGCGGCACCATAGTCTAAAATATTAGAAATAAAGTGGTGGCATTTCCAGCTATAGCGTGACATCGTAAATTATCAGGCAAAACCCTAAACCCCCTGATTAGCAGTGGCATAGTAGTTATCGAACTTATCTTCTGTCCAGGAGGGCAGAGTTCTTACTGTGATTCACTTGGCAAGCGAATGTTCCTTTGCCTGGGTTAACTCATGCCATGTGAGGGGAATTTGGTACCATAACTCTGATATTACCCAGACATTATGGTGTACATTGGTACAAGAAAAGTTATCTCTTGTAGTTCGATACGCCATGGCTCTACAGATAGCAACCATAGGGTTGCAATGTTTGGCTGTGTTGTGATTCCTATTCCCATGTGGATAGGATCCATCCCGATATCGGAGGGCATATATCTACTACTCTACTACATTGAAGCAAAATAAATCACTCATCAAAAAACGATATTATTGGTTGAACATCAGTTGAACATACAGAAGAGTTTTAAGCAAGGGTTGTTTATTACGTGGTAAGGATATAGCTCATTCCCCGTAAGGCCGTCATTGAACGTAAGAAGAGGTTTTTGTTGTTTTGTTGTTGTTATTTTCACGATCGTAAGAAATTAAAATCTTCAAATTAAGTCTTTTCAAATTATGATTGAATATAATCATTCTTGTATGCTAATCTCACCAATTTTTTAATTATTACGTCGAAAACAAAATTGTTTTTCTTATCTTAAATCGACAGATGACGTCACATTATGTTTTAGCCTGAGGTAATTGGGTTGAGGAAGTATGTTTAGTCCCAACTCTAGAAACAATACCTTAATCAAAGGGAAGCAATTAAATCACAAAACAACCTTTACTGATAATTAATTAAATTTGTTCGAAAATGTTTTTTGTTTTGTTTTGTTTATGACATTCTGGTTGTGTATGATAATTTTAAAAGAATTTTAAAAGTTTTTGTTGGTCATTGGCCGGAACTAATTTGGACTAATTTACACAACAACAGAACACGTTGAAACACATGAACCATAAAAAAGAATAAAAATAGCTTCACCTGATTAATAGTTTAAATGGAATTTAATTAGGATCACGTAGCTTTTCTATTAATGAGAGATTGTTTAAACGGTTTCTTAATTATATGTATTGTTCTGTTTTAAACACTTTTGTTTGCCTAAATGTTAACGTTCCAATCCGTTGCAATAGCGAGGTTACGTATAGCGAGGTTACGTATAGCGAGACAAACCGAAGGAGGACGGCGGATAGCGACCCGCACTGTAGCGTAGATAACGAGGGCGCAAATGTGTGTAGCGGTACGAAATTTTACGACACCCATTAACTATTGATGACCTGAGTAGATAATTGACGCATCGTAAAAATATGCTCTCATATACAAAATTTGCGCCATCCCTATCTACGCAAATACCACCGGTGACTAATCCTGCAAAATCTAGCCAATCGAAGGTCCTAGATTGTGCGGGACAACAATTACGTAGTAAAATTAGCGTGAAAACAAATGAAACATTTGCCGTTCTTCGGTCAAACAGGCAATCCATTTTGCGGGGCAACAGTCGCGGGTCACAAGCTTGTTGTCCTCCTTTGATTTATCACGCTCAATGTTAACTCGGTAATTTAAATATTTTTTAACTCTTTTTGTCGGTGAGCAGGCCCTTAAAAACTCTCGAAACAACGTGAACTAACTTTCTTGTGGTTTTTTGGGTATATTTCAAGTAAATCATTAAATAGGGAAATAGGGTCTAAAATCTCTCTCAAATGAACATGTCACAGCCTTAAAATCAAGAAAACTATGAAAAGATTATGGAAAATGAAGTCGTCATTATGGATTTTAGAACAACTCAAGATGTTTAGAAATGGTTGTTTTGCAATATTTGCGGTAATTCAGGACATTTTTTTTTTAATTCAAAAAAGCCTTAAAAATACTAATTGAAAGGCCAGTTTTAAGTGTTACTGCTGCCCTATAGCTGCAAATAAACTGCTTATAATGAATTGGACCGAGTCTTCTTCCGGTCTATTTTATGCAATGAATCATTTCAATCTATTTAATCGATTGGTATAAGAATTTGAAAGCAAATATATTTTGGTCCTGGGCTAAGGGGTCTGGGTTTGAAAAATTCGCTGGGTGCCCAAACGAGAAATTTAAATGGGACAGATGCTTGAAATATCCTTAATACCATAAGGAACAAGAAAAACTACAAGAATTTCACGCAATTTGTCAGATACTTCTTTGCTCGTACCAGACTATATAAAAAACACTAGTTTTATTGTTAAAAATTCGAAACTAGTGGCAAACGCCCGTCTTTTTAGGATGTTTCCGTAGAAAAAAATTACATAACAGATATATCACAAATTGGCTCCCTCCGTTTATTTGGCACCTAAGAGTATGTAGCATAATCTTTTGCCATTGTTTTTTTTGCCGTAGCAGTTCCAGTTCCCAGTGACAAAGTGCCATTTTGGAAAAAATAAATTTTTGTTGACTTTAATTTCTCGATTCAGAGTTTCAAAATAATTTCGTGATTTACGGGCTAAAAAGGTCAAATTCAGGGGGTAAATGTATTGCAAATTGATTTTTGCGTGTTTCGTGGAATTTATTTTCGCGAACTGCGCCCTTATGAATTCCACGAAAATTGCTTCAGGGAAAACTTTTTCTCGCGAAAATATCTCATAAGAATTTTTTCTGCTTTAGATGATATATTTAACGGCAGAAACTTTTATAAATTGTCTGACTCTCATCTTTCTATCAAATTGGTTAAGGTTGTAAAAAGCACTATTTTATTAATCATTATTGAGCGATTTTCCGAAAATTCCGCAGATAAAATTCCGCAAATCGCACACGCAGAGCGGAGGATGGTCTTGAGATTGTTGATCGTTCACTCTCTATTCCAACGGTGTACTTTCCGATCAAGTGGAAAATTTCTTTTTTTTGAATTGATAAACTTTACATCTTTACATAAAATAAATGGATGGATTAAAAAAAGATACTTCTGATTTTCTCTGAATAAGGGTGGAGCAAACCTCGTGTAAAATTTGATTATATCCATATTTTCTCATATTCATTAGAGATATGATTCAATTCCTTTTCTTTTATCATTATACAATTTTTTTGTGAAGCGCAACGATTTGGGAAGAATCGGGACCAGTCACGAAACGTCGTTTAAACGTCGAAACAACGTTGTTCTAACGTCAGAACGTTATTTGGGCCTGTACCCCAGACCCTATCTCTACGTAAAATTCAAAAGTGCATTTCCGTAGAGGGTCTGTTCCCATTCGCAATATTATATCTCGTTTGAGGTTTTTCAAGCCAAAAATACGAGGAAGTTCATCCGAGCAAACCAAAATAGACCCAGCAGACACAAGAGGTCTCTCAACGTTGTCTTTACGATATGAGCTGGGGGACTTCTACGCAGGTTATTTCACGGGAAATCATGGGTAAAACAGACAATAATAACAGAGTATGCTAACGAATGATAAACGCGAGATAATGTGGGTACCGTATGGAAACCATTGAATCTACCGTGCCTCTGTAAAAAAGACACACCTTATATTTTTGTGAACAATAGAATGATTTTAATCGACCAAAAAGATTCAAAGACTAAAACATCCCCTCGTATCTTTTTGACTATTTACTGTAATGCACAGAACTGTGTTGAGATTGCCACAGTTAAAGAGGTGACTCGTAGTCTAAATAACGTCTCGTTTTTATCATCCAAAACATTCTGGTTAGCTCAAGCTATCGTAGAAAAATTTGATGCCTTTATGACTGTATCTTCTTTTTAAAAAAACTGTCACGTCGTTAGAAAAGCGTTTAAAGCTTGCTCTGGGTATTATTCTAGTTGCTTTTGAAAACAATTTCCACCAAAAGTCTCATGTGTTTACAATTAATTGATTTTTTTTTAACACTAGCAAATAAGATATAAGAGGAGGAGGAGTCGTTTCATTTGGTTTTAGGGGCGGTCTTTTGCGGCTATATACAACTTTCTTTTAAAGACATAGTAGAAAAATGAAAGAATTTTTTTCCTCCTTGCTTTCACTTTTTTAACGTTGACAATTTTTTTTCGATGAAAATAATCAAAAAAAAATGTATCAATTTTTCACACGATCCAGACGGAAACATGTTCATTTGTGGAATAAGGGTGTTTTTTCTTATTGTTGGGTGGAAATTAACATGACACCCTTTTAGGGAGGAGTTTTTTAAACTTTTTTGTACCTCGTTTTTTGTTTCAAATCGGTTTTGTGAAAAAAGCACGTGTTTTTTGGCCGATTACGGATTAAGAAGATTTACTTAGTTTTACGATGTTTCCCTATTTTGAATTCAACCTGAAAAATCCCGGATTAATCGTATAATTACAGCCTGTTTTAAATTTTGATCTCAAAAACTTCATTTAGTTTTTGAATATGATGTGATGTGAAATTGGGTCATGTCCGGTGGCAAATCTGTCATGTCAAAGGGGTTAAATCGACACTTGTCCATGGGTAAAAGTATAACTGTCCAGGGGTTATAAATGTCTAATCTGGGAGGGTAAAAAATGATGATGAAAAGCTTATCCTTCACCCCATCTTCCCCTGCATCTCTTTTTTTTTTAACATCCCAATACTTCCCTGAAAGCGAGCTGCAAATGGATAATACAGTAGAAGGTTCATTATTTTTTCTTAACTAATCTCAAATTTCTTTATTTGACCTCTAATCTAACTTATTTACTTTCGATACAAATCCATTTCCATGTAACTGTCCAAACCTATTGATCAATCTCTTAAATATATATTCCAACATAGGACAGCATTTTTTTTCCATCATGATTGATTCTAAATTGACATCATTTTTAGTTCTAAATTGACATCATTTTTAGAATCTATTTCATGTCATGTCAGTGTTTGAAAATATTGCATCTGGGTTTTGCTAAACAGGTGATCCAGGCTTCAGTGTTAAACAAGAATTTATTTCCTTTAAAAATACAAGGAACATTTTCCTTCAAAAATACAACGAATCTTTTCCTTCAAAAATACAAAGATACAAACAATTATGGTCATTATTTTAAAACATTTAAAATAAGAAATTTCAAACCGGCATTGTGGTGACTTGGACGACTTTGTTCTTATACTAAATATCTATCATATAATATGATACCTAACTCCGAGAGTGCCCCGCCTCCATTTTTCGATTTCCATACAATTATCGGTCGCGAAAAATCGATCAAAAATAAATAACTAGGTGATAGACTGACAGTTTTTGTTTTTATTGTTGAAACATTATCACAAACAATAATAAATGTAATGATGATTAAAAAGAAAAGAAAAATGATGCGTGATGCGTGTCAAGTTATTTGATGACTTCTATTTTTAAAACATTTGTTTTAACCTTTTTTTTTAAAGAATGTCACATTATAAGGATATTTTTTTATTTGCTTACTTTCTTGGAGGAAATGGGGAAAACATCAATAAGTTGTATTATAGAATATTTTAATAAACGAGTCTATAATAGTAACAATAATCTTTGCTATTTATCAATTTTATTCTCCTAGGAATTGTCTCGTTCAATCTTCATTATTTATAATATGTGTATTTTTTCTTATCACATAATTTTCGCTTCGGATAATATTTTTTCCGTTTGTTACACATTTACGTCCGTACACAAAGCATTTAGGCAAATTTTTAGTTTGAACGAAATTTTTCGTCGGACAAAATATTTCGTCGGACGTATTTTTCGTCGGACATAATTTTCGTCACCTCCAAAAAATTTCGTCACTTTTGTCTGACATTTTTTTGTTCAATAAGGTATCTCCAGTAGGTAATAAAAGCCAAATAACCAGACTGCGATTTTGTAATTTGGAATTTCCAAAAATAACACCCGTTTTCCAAAGAAATTTGGGAAAATATTTTCAAAATTGATTTAAATTTTTCAAGATTTTAACTCTATACTGTATTTATGAATGAAAATCTTTTACATTCGGACAAATTCCTAAGCTCTCTGCTGTCTTTTTGAAAATACGATACACTTTTGAGTATAGCATATTTTGAAACGTTTTCACCTGCTTTTCAAACAGAAAGTTTTGACATGCCCTTTTGATGTTTTAAAATTTAGGGTGGGTCTTAGTACATTTTTTATGTATTAACTTAGTAAGCAGAGAACGTCGTTTTGATGTCCAAACAACGTCTTTTAACGTCTTTCAAACTGATTTTAATATTATTTTTTTCATCCTATATCACAACTATTATGCCATTTTTTATGCGTTTTTAGAGTATCTAGAGGTTTATATTTTCAAAATCGCAAGAAGGATGAAA
Organism: Tiaropsis multicirrata; assembly: GCA_032270745.1. Taxonomy (NCBI): domain Eukaryota; kingdom Metazoa; phylum Cnidaria; class Hydrozoa; order Leptothecata; family Tiaropsidae; genus Tiaropsis; species Tiaropsis multicirrata. The sequence continues at coordinate 10,584 of JAUJPO010091003.1, read as the reverse complement.
TTTTGTACATCCTTTCGACGTCTTTTTAACATTATGACATGATGTCATGGAAATAAACTTGAAATCAAGAAAAATTGGTGGGTCGGGTTTTTTATTCATTCTAACAATGAATGAATGAAAGTAAGGGATTTTTTTAAGAATTTTGATGTTTATACAACATTTTGATCAAGTCTGATAAAGCCAATTCATTGATCAATTTATTTAAAAAATGGGTGTCACCATTGGGGCATTTCTTGTATCAAATTTAGTTTCCATACATAAACACAGGTCGTCTCTTTAACGTCCAAATAACGCCATTTATTTCAACATCAAAAAACAATTTGGACGTCTGACAAATTTAAAAAAGACGTCATATGCTTGCTGGGATCCTTAATACGGGATTTTAAATTGAGTTTTAAATTTCATATCATCGAGCCTTGACTTGTGCCAAAAACCAACTGTCATTGTTGCCACTTTTCTTTTTTTTTGCACAAAACTAAAAAACATTCTCTGCACACAAATACAGTAATACTCAATTTATTTGGGGAGTGGTTTTGATAACTGCGCTCAGCATCAAGGACTCGGCCCACTTTTTACTTTTTCCTACGTACAATTATCCTGTTTTTCTTTTGTTTTTTTTGCTCGAGTGCTAAAAAGAATAGATTTTCAAGTTCTCGTCACGCTCATCAGGAAATCAAAAGAAATTCTCGTACAGGCGAATGGAAAGTTTTTTTTTATTTTCTTTGTAACTGTTTCAACCAGCGTATTGTTCAGCTCAAAAAGCAATATTTTTAGTTACTTTTTGGAAAGTAAGGGCGCTAGAATAGAAGGGTGTTCGATCAAATAAGGGCGTGAGATTAAATTTAGGGTTTAGGGTTAGGGTTTCAAAAGGAGACTTCAAAACTTCCACCAATCATTTGGGCTAACGAAGCTTTAAGAATTCCAACATTGTTTTAACGTCCAAATAACATTCTGACATTCCATATCTGCTGGGTTGTGTTGCCTGTTTAAAGTGCCTTGCTTCATTGAAAACAAATATTCTAACTTATGGGTCATTAGTGAGTGATCTTTTGTACGACATTCCCAGGTGTATACTACTGGAGAACAATTCTTAAATCAATAGATCCTGCATTCTATGAAATTAACATTTTTTTCAAAAAGAGATTCTTAATAATGCAGGAAATTAAGTTTTTTTGCTATTAGGAGATAATATGTTCTACTCCTAGGACCTTCTCTTAATCACCTGACTAGGTAATTAATCTTAAAGGATTTTAAACGAGCGTTATTAATGACTTATGAAACTGGTCTAATTATATGAATTAATTAGACTTAATTTACTCTTTAATTCTAAGAGTTGTAATCAAAGATTCTTGCAGTCACGTGAACGAGCTATAATCTCTTTGAAGCGAAAAATTGATATGACCTTCAAATTTCAAGCAAAAACTCAGATTTTTTGAGGCTTTAGTTAATAGACATCATAAAAGTATAATAATAATATTCCAACTAACTGGATTTGTCAAAGTATTAAATCAGCACTTTCTGATCATTTCATTATTTTCACTGTGCTTAAATGAGAACATTCTCTGTCGAACCATACATACCTTATTCAACAAAAGATAATTTAATCTACATTTTAAGAGCCACGCATACCGTGGTAGGTCGCATCATATGAGTGCCCCTCCCCCGGTTTTTTAGGCTTAGTGGTACGTTAGAGGTTAGAGGACCTTAATCAGATTAGATTTTCACGCACACATTATTGGTTTGGCAATAAATTTGAATTTCCAAGCAAGCTATGCATTAAAGAGTAATAGTAATGGTGCTATCATGTCAATAGCATCTAATCACCTTAATTGTCTATGTAATTGTTACTTGTTAATTACTCAACAACAGAAAAAGATGCATTTTTTTGTAACTTCCATTATGTTAACAATAAGCAATTAGCATAACTAGTTAAGACAACAGGCGTAGTTAATTAAAGCTTTATTAATATGTTAATATTATCATAGGATTAGGGCTATTAAAAATACAAGAATGTCATTATTATTAATTTTTTTTGAAAAAAAGTCTAAAGAGTTTGCATTCTGACCGCTACAATGAGTTGCTACATCAATTTGCGGTGGCGCAAATAGCCGCGAAAAAAAAACACATTGGAATTACTTTCTTAAATGTGTCGCCATGTGGTGTCAAGCCTGCCATAATTTCTCACCAACACAACCACAATATAATGATTCAGATAAGTTTATTCTCGCGAAAAATTATTTTTTGTTTAAATTCGCGAAAGTTTATGTCGAAAATTTTCGGTTTCGCAAAAGTTTAAAACATTTTTTTTGCCGAATCTTAGGATAATTTTAACATCTGTGATCTTTTAAATTAATCCCCATAACAATTCTGCAGTTACATGCATTCGCATTCTGGAAAAAAAGTCAAGTTATTCTAAATAATGCCCCGGTACCTTTTCACGTATTGCTTTGGTGAATGAAGCTCCGAAATGGAATCAGTCATATAGCAATTTGTTTACAATTTGTCAAAAACAAAAACGATATTGATGATTTAATTTGTAAAGGTCCGGAACCTATAATTAAATGTAATTAATAGGTCATTAAGGCGTTTTATTGAAATCTACTCCTCCCTTAAATATTAATAACACTGATCCTGGGGTCTCCATCTCAGCCCCTTTTGACCAATGTTTTTCTTTTTAATCCTTTTCAAGCCCGTTAATTAACAGTATTTTTTATATAACTGCCCTCTCTCTCTACGAATGTTTTTATTGATCGGTCATTAATGATGCAACCATATTTAATTGCTTTTAATCTAGAAAAATTAAAGTGGGTGTCCTCTAGAAACTTTGAGTTTCAGAAACATTGATATTACAAAATTTGTGGAGGCTCTGATACAGAGGTAGACGATAACTGATGCATTAGATGTTCTGCTACCTTACAATCACTCTCCTTGAATGAGAAGATCTACCTCCTGTAGCCGACCCTGCACATATCGTCCTTTTGTGAACCCTTACAATCACTCTCCTTGAATAAGAAGATCTACCTCCTGTAGCCGACCCTGCACATATCGTCCTTTTGTGAACCCAGTGCCGTCCAGGCTTGAAATAACTTCTACTTTAATTATGCTTACGTCAGCATGGACGTGTCAGCCTCAAAATATTCCCATACAATCCTGATTATATTTATGTTATATTTTAGACCCACCTGAAGGTCCTATAAATTTATCTGTGTCCGTTTTTCCGTCCGACTGTTCACCGTTTTTCTCATAATTGGATTATAGAATCCTTCTGATTTTTGACATGGAGTTGCTAGTAACTGACTGAACCCTAAACAAACAGTGACAGAGCCTGAAATTTTTAACTAAAAATCTCAATCAGCATATTTTGGTCAAAGTTGGCCCAAAGATGTTTTGTTTTTACTTTTCTTAAAACTCGAGTCATAGCAAGTCATAGGATCTTTCAGATTCAATATTTTTTCCATACATGTTTCAAATTGTTTATTTATCTCCTATTACTCTTTCCAGCTGGAATGAGAAACTACCTATGGTCAAGACACCTCTGGAAACGACTTGGATATATCATGAAATAGGGCGTTGTTATTTGGAACTATCCAAACACAAAAAAGCTAAAGATTGTGGATTGAAATCTCTTGAAGCTGCCGTTGAATTCGAAGATGAAGTATGGCAATTAAATGCTTCGGTATTGGTGGCCCAAGCACATGGTATGTTATCTTTTTTTCGTTGGTTGTACTCGTCCAGAGAATTACTGGAACTTCTTTTTTAAAGACTTGCCATAGTCGGTCTATCCCAGCATGCAACGTTGTTTCAACGTTCAAATAACGAGAAACAAAGTGATTTTTTTAAAAGTTTTATTGAAGATTTGAAATATTATGCAGTTTGCCATAGTCAGGATGTTGAAGAATTCAATTACTGTAGCAGACAAAGCATGAGTTTTGCAACAACTTGAATAAAAAGATACACAATAAACTCGTTTCTTTCTGGCGGAAACTTTTATATAATTTTACAGTCAGTAATATGTACTTCCGAACGCAGAATAATGTTACTTTACCTTTTGTCTTTAACATGACACTTACCCTTATAAGGGTTAATCTGGATTTTTAAAGAAGTGCATTAAAATAAAATGAAGCTTTTTAAAACGATGATGTTTCCTAGTAAATAGCTATTACCTTGTTATTTTGGTAATCAATATCCTTTCCGACGGGGCGGGGAGCGGGGAACGGTGAGCGGTCATGGGATGATTTTAAGTGTTATAAAAGCTCTTAAGCTCATGGGTGAAATAAAAATAATTAGACTGGAATGCCTTAAAAGACTTGTAGAATTTGTATAGAATAGAATAACAATCCCTTCTACAGGTTTTCTTTTGGGTATATATATTCCAGTTTTCGTGGTGAAAGATGTTTTTGCGAAGAGAAACTTTCCGTCTAATTTAATTTCATGGTTTGGGCTGAAAAATAAACCCCTTTTGCCTATATAAAAATGCTGGGATCCAAACGGACCCTACAAAAAGTTTCAAATCCGTTTTTTATTATCCTTTTTTTTTGTTTAGTGAAACTTGGGGAATTCAACGACGGTTTGGAGAAATTCGAAGAGGCGCACAGTCTTGCTGTTTCGTTGTCTGATGATGCTGCTCAAAGTGCTATCACTAAAGCTATTGCAGATTTGAAGGAAAGAATTGAAAGTAAGACACCATTTTGTTAACAATTTTTCTTCGTGATTGGCTTTATTTTATTATCAACCTCGTACCCAGGGTGATAAGCTTTCTGACATTACAGACGACGCTTAGGCCTCCTATTTTTCTATTTTTTCCGCGCGGCCGCCGACGGTTCACCCTGGAATCGAGGTTGTTTTTATTATAAGTTTTTTCTCTTTTATGTTTTCCATGTTAACGTTTTAACGTGTTTACGTTTTAACGTGTTTACGTTTTAACGTGTTGCTCCCATGGTCCCACTTCAAAGGCTCTTCACGAACACCAAAAAAGCAGCCTTGATTCAAGTATAAAAATTTTGATACTCAATCATCTCAAACTAATATGTTGAAAGTCTGAGTCGGAGACTGGGATAGCTTTTTCAGCTTTTTCTTTAGTTTTTTTCAGTTTTTTTTTAAATCAATTTTTCAATTCAGGAGCACTGACAGCTTCGACAAGTGATCCACAACCAACAACAGCTACTTCAGATAGTGAAGACGGTGAATCTCAAACAAGTGACAAAGGAGAAACGAGTGATCTTGATGAAACCGAAGATGATCTTACTCCAAGAGTTGCCAATAAAGATTCGGATTACGAACTCGATAGTGATCGAGAATCAACCACTGAAGAGGTATCTAAAGACACCATCACATCTGATCACGATAATACAACCTCAGAAACAGAGGACGTTTCCAAAGATCAATCCAAGGAAACAATATCATCAGATCATGACTCCACTTCTGAAACCGAAGATGTATCTAAACCAGGGGATAAAGATACCACTACATCTGACGGTGAAGACACAACATCGGAAACTGAAGAAGTATCTAAAGACCAGTCCAAGGAAACAATATCTGAAGACCACGACACAACTTCTGATACTGCATCAGTAAAAGGTGGTGATGGAGATGAAAAGACAGATGCTACTGATAATTATGACGATGACTTTGAAGACGATCAGGAAGATCAAGATGTTACCAGAGATGAAGTAAACACCACTGAGGATGAGGAGATACTAACCCCAAGAGATGGCGGTGCTGACGGTGAAGATAAGAAAGGTTCTGAGGATCCTACTAGTGATTCTGTGGATGTTGACGGTGAGAAAGAAGAAGCATCAACTGTATACGATACCACAACTTCAAACACTGAAACAGGGCAGGTCAGCACCTTGGAGACTACTACTACTGATGATAAAAAGAACCACCAAGAAGATGAGGATGATACAGAGAAGGATGTCGATGTTGCTGGTGATGATACTTTGGATGAAGTGACTCCGCAGAATAGTGATGTGGATGGAGATGATGAGTCTGAACAGGAGCAGATTCAACCGAAACAAGATGAAGCTAAGAAATCACCAACGCCTGAAGTAGCGGCAAAACCTGCTGAAGGTTCTTCGACGAGTCTTAAAGATGAGACTGGTGACGTCTCAAAACCTGATCAAACTGATGAAAAGCCTAATGTAGTAGCTGCTGATGATTCTAAAATTGAGCAATCAGGAGATAGTGATTTGAAAGGCTCTTCTGACAGTCTTAAGGAGAAGGCTAGTGAGGAATCTACGACCAAAGATGAAGACCTTACCCAGAAAGTTGAGGTGAGCGATAAGTTAGAATCTATGGAGGAGGACAACAAAGACAAAGAAAGTGGTAGTCCGGAGCCTTCTCCCGAGAGTTCGAAAGATGACAACGATGAAGCTTTGAAAACTAATAATGTAGTCGATTCTAGTGATAACAATGAAAGCCAAGACGTGAAACCAAACGATAAGGAGAATGAGGTGACTCAGGAAGTAGTGGATATCAAAGAAACGAAAAATGATAGCGAAGATCATGAAAAACAGGAGAAAGAGACCTCCCAAACTGCAAGTGATTCGAATGAAAAATTAGACGCATCTGCCAGTAATGTATCGTCAGCTAATGATGCTATTGGTGAAGTTAATGACGAAACTCAAAATTCAAAACCGGATAATGACAGTGTTACTGACGATAGTCACCATGGCGACAAGAATGAAAATAAAGATGTGAATCATGCAGATAAGGAGGATGTTAAAAATACTGTGGAGGTGGATGATAATAGTTCTTCTGAGAAACTGAAAAAGGATGAAAAATGAATTTTTTCCGTTTGATTAATTCCATCCGAACGATTTTTGGAGTGACATTTTTATATGATAATTAAGAACCTACATGAACAGACCCGAAATCACCTACGGCTAATTGGTTTTGAAGGGGTTCTGGGATTCAAAGTTAATGATGTTCTGAGTACAGGATGTCTCTCCTTACGACTTCATGTAGTTTATGGTATATGCTCGATGATATGGTGATGCCAGGGTATTTATGATACTCCAGAAAAATAATAAAAGTTTGCCTAATTCATTCCAGAGGTCGCTTAGACTCATGATGTTTTTTTATTATTTTCGACATCAGTTGTTGTATGATAAATATTAGCAAGGTCACGTATAGCAAAGTACGGCGAGTACGGAAAATGCCTGAAGCAAATGTCCTCCAACCGCGGTCATAATGTTGTGGACTTTTTTAAAATAACAGAAACACTTTTAACCTCACTCAATGCTTTTGAAAGTAGCCTGTTTACACATGGTAGCAATAGCTGACCTTATATGTGACTATCAACCTTGGAGCAATGAGCAAATCTCTAAAAAATCTGCAGACCTTTTGACCAAGATTGCCCTTCGATTTACTTCACTCAACGTAACCTTGCTATGAACATGGGAACCAGTCGAGTCGGTGTTACCACTGTAATTTATGATATTTTGTTTATAACTATTACATATGATTGAAAATAATTTGTATATATAACGATAATTTCCTTTTTTGGACATATTTTTTGGTTGATTATTTGAATGTGCTTTCGTGGAAGTTTTTAACTTATTTTTTTCATTAGTACTCTAAAATGCGTATTATTTTTATTTTCTCTAAATAAAATTTAATCGAGGCAAACACCCAAGCCTTTATTTAGTATATCGTTTGATTTTGATTCAATGTTCTTCTAATTTGATGTGGGCAAAAAATGGGATGGTCTTAGAGACATAAATGAACACAAATTTGACAAAAATTCGATTTTCTAATTTTCTGTGAAAATATCTCTTTTTCTTTGTTCGAATACTGTAATTTGTTTTACTTTATAAATTTGTTTCAGCTCGTCGCAATTTGATTATGCAAGATTTTCCTCGCAATAAAGTCACGTCATTTTTGAGCCGTCTCATCACGATATGAGAATTTCAAATGTTATCCCATTTTGTGTGTCTTTACTCATTTTCTGTACATACAGTCTCGTTCTCATGGGAGTTTAAGTGTATCTAGTCTCTGTGAAAATTAGGAAGTCTCCGATTTTTAGCCATAATACTTTGTAATGAGATTAAATCGATTGCGACATTCAGCTTACAAAAAACCCTTATGTGAGTTTTAACGTCAGAATCGGCTTTTGTTTCTCGTTGTGTTACTTCCGCGTTTTCGTTTTTTTTTCTTCTAAGTTTTGGTTAAATTCTTAAATAGAGATAAAGCGAATCTTTTTTACGAAGCAAGATAAGTTGAAGAAAAGATAACGAAATCAGATACCTGATGATTTCATCGCGAAAATAATTTCCCGTCATTTTCTTGTCATCATATTGTGCTTAGACACCGTGGGAATTTTTGAGCAAGAAAATAAAATGCCCCAACAGTAATTTGCATGCAAAGAAATTTTCCTCTTGTTTTAGATTTATCTTTTTAACTTTTTTTATTCCTTTTTTTATAAAAGTTAAATGATTTTAAATTGAAATTTAATTGGCCCCCATCAAAGAGAACATAAATCGAATTAAGATAAAAATCATTTTTTTGCTTTCTCGTTCTTCTACTAAAGCTGAGGGCCGATTCATTTGATTCCGAAAGCTATACAAACGAAACAAAACCCCGAACGAAACAAATCGTACATTCACTCTCTCATTATGGTAAGGCCACTTTTAAACTGAAACTTTCTTCACTTTAGCCTTACTTTCTAGATCCCCTTCCATTCCAATAAGGAATTTAAAATCTCACAGGGTTTTTTTCTTTTTTCCCCTTTTTTCACATACACCAAAATCGATAAGAAGAAAAAACCTCACACCTCTCGTTAACAAAAGACAACTTCTCCTCCCTCATCTTTTGTCTTTTCAATCACAAGATTTCTTTAACATTTTTGATCCAAGATTTTTTCATAATATGTGAGAGAGAGCATGAGTGTGAACCTTGGTATTTTTCTTCCTTTTCATGCTTTTTCTAATATATTATCTTAACATAAATAAACAAACAAACATAATAAAGTCTTTAAATTTCAATGAGAATTTTCCCCTGTTTTTTCTTGATGACGTTTTTAATTTTTTTTAATTTGCCTTCTAACCCCTGGCAGCCTTTCTTGAGTCATTTAGACAACAAGGACTAAATCAAAAAATTGTGTTTAATATATTTGAATATGGATAAACTTTGTCGAGACTTAAGGACCCCTTTACTCATCCTAACAGATCATTCCATATTGTTTCTATAGTCCTTTTTTATTTCTTGTTTTCTAAATATTTATGGCACCTGGGTTTGTTTTTCTTGAAATATTCATCTTTTTTACCTCTTGGAAGTACATAAAGAAGTATAGATTCCCTTTTTGCTATAAGCTTTCCTGAAGTTTTACCATCTGAAACTTTTTGTATGAGTTCAATTTCTCATACTGTATATATCGTCCTCATAAAAATACTATGTACCACCAAAACATAGAGGGCGTTGATATTTTTCACTGGTATGGGGTTGGAGATTTTTCTATTGTTCTCAAAGGAATTTCTATTGTTATTTTTTTTTTCCAACTAAACAACAATTTGAAAATTAGCTTTTTTCCAGTTAGAACACTGGGAATGGGAACGTAAACTTTAGATTTTTTTGTGTATGTTTTTGTTATCCTACTGGAATCCTGTGGATGTCACTCCGGTCCATAAGCCAAAGTTTGAAAATCGTAAATTTTTTGAGAACTTTGAACATAACATTAATTTTCTAAAAAAAGTAAAAAAAAACATAATATATTTTTCAATATTATGTATTTCATTAATTTTCACCCATATGAGCTTTGAGAGTCCAAATTTTCGAAGTCTCGCGCATGTCCGTCGATGACTCAGTACCCTTATTGACGTCACAAAACTTTAGCCCTCTTCTTTTTCCTTGTACCTTGTACCATAGTGTTCACATACAGGTGTTTGATTACTGTTAAACCTATTTGTTTTTCTATTTAATACATCTAGCCACCAAAGCAAAGAAACTTTTTTTGATGTGAAAAAGCCAGCCAGCTAGCCACATTGAAATCAAAACATTTGAAATCTAAAACTTTGTCAAATATATAAAAGTTTAATGGGCACTGAAAAGAAGTAAGACGCCTCATAAATTTTATTCCCAAACAATCAGAAAAGACTAGAGATAGACTTTAAGCAAATTTACCAAAAATTAGCCAAATTGGGTATCAAATTACAGCCAATTACGTGAACCACAGAACTGTTGTACAGGAACATCTGCCCCCTTTGGTGAAAGTTTATTATGTTTATGATTTTAAAATTTAGGTAGATTAAAATTACCCTTTTCCCCTGTAAGCCCTGTAAATTGAAATTTATGATTGTACAAATTCATCGTCCAACATGTTATGTCATGTTACGTGTAGTATGTTATAAAGTTATAGTACCAATAACACCCCTGTGTCACAGCCCCGGTGGAACCCCCTAATACGCACTGGAAAAACTTATCCCCGGTGAAGATATCTTCTCAAAAACCGTCCCCATTGAAAAAAAGAGAATCTTCAATATGAATTTCACTCACGGCAGACTTTATCATCCTACTTTTTGTCGAAATCAAAAATTTTCCAATCCGTGAAATGTAGATAGATTCCAGTTAGGGTTAGGGTTGGAGGTA
>JAUJPO010090892.1:0-23904 GCA_032270745.1 Tiaropsis multicirrata | reverse complement strand
AAATTCACGGGTTTGCAATTAAGAAAAGTGACACTTAACATCAAATTTTTATGTCAGGGTACAGAGATAGAACAAGGGTTTTTTCAATGTGCTTTATCCAGCTTCGCTATTACATATTCCTGATGATTCTAATGACGCATTCGTGGCCAGTAAGTGTATACGCATTTAAACGCTTCAGACCCTTTTGTGTCGTAAAATATATACGTGGTCGAAGGGCCGAGGAGGGCAGGTGCATCGGTTCGATTTTTCATGCCATTAGTGTCATTGATGGTCTTGGTTGCAACGATCTCTAATATAATATATGAGAGCCCTACAGACTCATATCAACTGCAATGCAACAAGACTATAGGAGTTAAATGTTTTGAAATATAATTTTGGTCAAAGCAGCTGGTAGTTCGCAGATATGACTGACTAGTTTGAAATTTGCTTGTTCCAGAAAAGACTTATCGCACCTAAACTAATAAACTCGTATCGAAACATATGTATAGGGTGTCGAAAAAAAAACAATCGATTCTAAGTATAAGTCAAAAGTAAAATGATTCGACAACAATTCAAAATAAAAATGGAAATATTTTTACTATCCTTGTTTTTTTATTACAATAAACAAAAAAAAAAGCAACATTGAGTTGACAATACACTATTAATACTACTTCTTATAGCTAATAAATCCCGCTATATCCAAATTAACTTTTCCAGAAAAAATCTCTTTGTCTTATGATGGGGAAGTCACAGTTAGGGGGTTATGGACCTGCCAATTCGAGACCACTCAAGTTTTGCATAGTAAAGGCTCTTTAACGAGTTTGGAGAACGATAAGCATCGAGGACAAAAATTCAAGTGATTTTTAGAGACTTTTGTACTAACTAATAAAGAACGACGTGACCTCAAATTGAAAGATGAATTATATGTTAGTGTTATGACATCAACTACGTAATCTTTGATATTGAAACATCTTAAACGACGTGTGGTTTGCCACTAGTTTTGTTAAAAGCTAGGGTCAAACTAATTCTAAAAAGTTTCAAAATACAAAGGTGTGGAGATTATTTTCTGGAAAGTTCAAATAAAATAGAATTGCATGCATATACTTAATATTCTGCATATAAATCAGAAAAAAAACAAGCAAAGGGCAAACACCAACTTTCTTAATTAAAAAACAATGAAAATAAAAATTAGTATATTATAGAATTTAAAGGTAGAAATAAAAATTTATATCTATTATTACAAAAAAAGAAGATTTTGTACCAAGTTTTGAGGATTAAAGTTTTTCAGGGGCGGGTTTAATTACAGCTAATTAATACAAAATTCTGGAAAGATTCGATCCGCTTACCAGCTTATTAAAAAGCATGTCAGAAATGTAATTGTGAACTGTACTAAAAAATTGTCTTCCTATAACATTTAGACTTAGAAGAAAATCTGAGTAAAATAGCAGAAAACAAATGACTTTTCTCTTTCGAGAAAATAATTTTCTTAAAATTTAAGAACGATGCATATACTGTAATGACTAACTTAAATCTAGGCTACCAGCTACTAGTTTGCTACCCAGATATATCAATAGGAAAAGGAGAAGGAGAAAGATTGAATTATGAAAAAGGTGTCTAATAATATGATGATAAGCTTATAATAATAAAAATAGCTTTTAAATAAATTAAAAAAATAAACTTGAAAAAAGTAAAGATGAATGACGGACAATGATTTTCGGGGAAGATCGCAAGACAAGAATAGTATATATTCCATTATATCATCCACTCTGATGATACCCAGAAAAGAGCAAAATTATATTCACCCGTATCGTGCATGAAATGTCATAATAATCCAATTTCGTTTTTTTCTCCCACTTTGTTAAGTTTTTCTAATGTTTCACTCTATCCATCCAACCAAAAAAAACTGTTCCAATACAATAGAAATTTTTAAAAAAGCAGTCCATAAACACTGCTTGTCGTATTATATATCATGTGTATGCATCTTTAACGATTTTTCTGTTCAGCCAGGGCGCGCTTTGTGACCCGCCCAAATAGAGTACCGCCCAAGAAAAGAACCGCCAAGAAAACCATGATGGTCATGTAAATGTAGTTGCGATGTGGTGATTCTGCGATTGCCAACATAACGGATGACACACTGTCAAAGTTCTGTAAAACAAACAAAAAAACAATGTAAGTTTTTAATAAAAAGAAAAAAAAATCTGTATCAACAGAATGAATCTAATCTAAGGCTTTCAATAATATCATTTTTAAACACAGAACAAGTTAACAAGTTAAAAAATTCAGTACTAGGAGTGTAACATTCTTTAAAGACATTGACACTTTAGTTATACAATCATCTATCTATCAATCCGATAAACAAAAGGAAGAGCTGTCCTGAAGAAAGTTTTTATACAAGACGAAACATTTCTTCACTACTAGTACAATAGAACATTTCCAACGGCAAGGATTCATACAACAACAGTATCTTACCACGTGTGCGTCTTTGTAGAGTTGAATACGTTTAGCAATGAAATTATCACATTCGGGATCCAAATGGAGATTCTTCGCTTTATGTACGTCAATCAAACAGTATACAACTATGAAAAGAAATGAAAATACATTAAATTTGAAAATACCTTATCAGACACCAAACTTAGTCGGACAAAAGTCACTAAATCTTTTGAAAGTGACTAATATTTTGTCTGGCTAATATTTTTTGTCTGGCTAATATTTTTTGTCCGGCTGAAAACTTTTTATTTTTAAGTTTATTTTTAACTGTTTAGTCGGACAAAAGTGACTTAAAAATTTGGAGATGACTAAAGTTTTGTCTGATAAAACTGAGTAAACTAAAAGAAGACCAGGGAGTTCCCAAAAATTAGGTTAAGAAAAAAAGATCTTTGATCGTTCAAATTGTTTAAAACTCTTACTTTTTTTTCCCAACTCCCCCGACCTTATTATAGATTAGGTTTAATAATTTCAGATAAAAGTTCACCAAAGCAACGTTCTTTATTTGTCTCATTGTCCCAAAGCATGGGGCCCCCGGGGTGCTCCCAAGAGAGGGACTCCACCTCATCTATTCGGTCTTTAAGACTACCGCGACCCTGCCTATAAAATACAAATTGCAGCAACAAAATGAACAAACCGTTTCCACTCTTCTTGGGGAGATCTTTACAATATCTGTTAATATCACGTGCACAAGTTTCTTCCAAGAACGGATCCACGTGCACATCTTCGATTCCTTCTGCTATCAGTTTTCGTACTTCCTGCAATAAAAAAGGAAAATGTTCATCTGCCAAATTGAGATCACTTCGTTCTTTAGTACAAAAGTCTCTAAAAATATTTGTCTCGATGCTTCATTCTTCAAATTCGTTTAAGAGGCTTTACTATGGAAAACTTGAGTGGGCTCAAATTGGCAGCTCTAAAACCTTTATGAAAAAGTTCCACAAAACATTTATAAACACATAAAAAAGCAACTTGAAGAAAGTTGCTGGTTGAAGAAAGTTTGAAAAAGAAATCTCGTGTGAGAAGAAGGCCTCAATTCTGATGGCATTTGGCGAGCTGAATTCTGCGTCAGAAGAGTTTTTTAGTTCTCTCGACCTGCTAGATTGTTTTTTCTTTCACGCCCTCCATCACAACAAAAAATCAATTTCTCTATTGAAGGTTTCGGAAGTCTTTCCTAGAAAGCCGTTCAGGGTGAACTGGCCAAGGAGAAGGCACTATAGTCTTTCTGATGAATCAAACAAGGTAGAGAAATTGTTTCTCGTAGTGAAAATCATTAAAAGAAACTTAGAGAGCTTACCTCGACACATTCCCTTCCTTTTATTTTAGGAATGTTCATTTTCATGCAGTCAATCACTTCTTCTGGAGGTGTTTTTGGGCATAACCTGTAAACCTCTTCTCTGCAGTGCTCCAAGAATTGTGGGTTCAACTCCAATTCCAAGGCGGCTTCGTGCTCGCGACGTCGAACGTATTGTTCACATCGGGGTTGGAGTCTCTGATATTTTAGAAAAAAAGGAGAATGAATACGTTATGAAAAAAGATTCTCAAAGGAAAACTCAACGACTGTAATTGGGAGATTGGCATGGTCAGAAGTATTACATTATTGAGTGTGTTTTAAGCCTGAAAAGACCCAAGCGATTTATTACACCAAGTAACAGAAGGAAAGGGATACCCAAAACGAAACTTGCAAGCTTTACAAAGCTACTTACACTTTTTTTACCGATCAAAACATCGACCAGACATCCAAAGACTAATCCTTCATCAGTATGGCCTTGATCGTAAGCCTTTTGCGCATCTTTATACTCTTGACTGCAATGTCTTTTGACGTCAGCATCGCAGAAGTTGGAAAGTTCTGGATCCAAAACAAACGATTCAGCTTGTTCCTTTTGTCTTTCAAACACGATGGCTTTGCACTCTTTGGACATGTCAATGTCGTGAGTGAACGAACGTAAACATTCCATGATGGCGGTGGTGTCACCCGTGGAAACGAGTGGTTGACAGTACTTCTTGATCATGGGTTTACAGATTTGCATCAGCCTGTAGTCCATGCTGTTATCTTTGGATTCGAGCTCCTCTTGTTTAAATAAAGCTTTCTTGCAAGCAGCCGATTTCAGTTTAGGGTAGTTACGTCTCAAACATTCTTCAATCTGGTAAAATTCAGAAATTAATATGGTTTTAAAATCACATTAAAGGATACTCGAGTCCATTATTTTGTCCCAAATGGTATACAGTTGACTCTCTCTAATTCGAATCCCAAGGGGGAAAGATTTTTGTTCGAATTATAGAGAAAGGTGGCTAGATGGAGGGTTCCAGTTATTTGGGCCTTTAGGTAGTAGTCTTTTGGCAAGGTTAGGCATTTCGTAGTTGTTCACCAGGATTGATGTTGTTAAAGAATAGGGTGGTATTGTTACCTTTCTTGAGATAGAACGCAAAAAGAAATGATGTTCTTCCAATACATACCTGAGCACCACCTGGTGGGATGTTACTACAGTGCTTTTTGATGTCCTCTTGACAAGCATGAAACATTTCCGGATTCAATTGGATGTTTTCACTCTGAAAAGAATAAGCATTGGAACACAATTCATGATTTCCATGATGTAATCTTTTATACGGGAACATTCGAAAAAGTCATCAGGTATTCGCCACTAGTTTTGAATTCATGGAACTAGTGACAAATATCCGGGATGTTTCCGCCATGGAAATCATAAATGTTATTAAAATGATAAAAAAGGTGAACATCATAGCCATAAGAACAGGCTGTTCCTACGCTGCACGAATTCTTTCTTGACATTTTTTATAATATTATCAAGGGAAGATGCCTTTCTAAATCGTTCCTCTTTTTATTTATCGCGGATTACTAGAGCTTCACATTTTGAAATTATAAAAACTGTCTTGTTAAAGACAAAAGCTTTATAAACTTTCAGTCGGGAATAAAACTATAACTATCGCACACAAGCTTAGTGTACAGGATTGACAAACAATCCTCCAATATAAAAATCCCGCGCGGACCAACATACCTGGATAGCTAATTCTTTACGGATTTGTAATTTACATTGAGATGAAACTTGGGAATGATCCTCCACCATCTTTTGAGACAAGCAACGAACAGCTTGGAATCTGAAGAAGAAAAAATTGCAACAAAATACAATGTTGATTTACAAACATCCTCATCAGTCGCTTCAATTTGCTAAAATGGGAAAATTTGATTAATAAAGCTTGTTGCAAGATGATTGCCAGTAAAAATTGCTCCGTCCCATGTAGAAACCAGGATAGTATCACTTATGCTTACTTTGTGTTTCTTTAGTGCCATCCTGGTTTCTACATAGTAACTATTTTTCTTGTGAAAATTCTTTCGAAACAGACTTAAAAAAAAAGATTATCCGTGATGTGTCACTCGCCAGTTCTATTGGTTTTAAAATCACGTGCGATACATATGTGACGTCATTGACATAATGACGTCATGGATATTACAAACGTACGGAGAGGGGCCAAAATAAAGTATGATTAAATAAATTATTTACTTGGATTTGGCGTCTTTACAGAGTTTCGCAGCATCGGCGGAACAAGCATCACGTAATCGAGGACTGAAATCGATATCTTTCAGTTCAATCTGAATTGGTAAAAAAAAGAAGAATTATGGTTATTATCATAGTACAAACTGTAATATAATTTTATTTTAGGTTGGTTGGTTTATACGAAAAAATAAGTAGTATCAGGCATCAAATTAAGGATTCAAAAGTGTATCGCATTTTCTTCGGCGAACTAAGTGAAAGTGAAAATGAATTCAAGCTGCCTCAATTGATAGTACTTTTTTCAAACATGGAACCAAAATCAGTTTTTTTTACTCACCAATTGCCAGTGTTCAAGAGCTGTGGTACATTCAGAGTTCATTTCTGCATCATTTTTATGTGAGATCAAACAAGGTAGAATTTGTTCGCCATCTTTGTCTTGTAATTCGTTCTGTTGGAAGAAAATAGATTGAATTATTTTACACAAAGTTTATGGCCCAAAAACAACATTTTTGCCACTTTTTGACGATTTTTTGGCATTTTAGTAAAATTAGGCCTTTTGCCCTTAGCAACCATCCATTTTAAGACTTGTCCAGATGAATTCTACAGCTTTTTCCAGTCATTAAAACAAAAAATCTGAAAAGAAATTTCAGGGGAAAACTCCGGATCTTTGAAAAAGATTTGAAAAAGATTTTTTTGCTTTTTCCTGTTTTCTGACCTAAAATGCTTTGAAACACATTTCTAGGACATCTAGATCAAAAGTTATGGCCAAAAAAGTGCCCTGACGCCTTAATCCTGCCCACTGTACTATGCTTTTATATCATTCTAATTTATCTAGAAATTTCCTTTTTAATTAGAATTTTCAAGAGCAGCCAGCGGCTAGAAAGAAAGCACAAAATAACTGTTTAGAAGCGTTTCCAAGGCCAGGGTTTTTTCCAAGCAGTAAACAATGCTACCGATCTTACTATGTAATTGAGTTTTCAGCTATGGCGTTAGCCTGAAAGTCTAGCCTAAGGCTGTTTAAATGAGGCCGGGGGTCTGGGTCTGCTGAGCATACTTTTGCTTTACTGGCACTTTCAAACGGCTAAAATGGAACAAATTTCTAGAACTTATCAATGAATAAAATGAATGAATTCCTTAAAAAAGTGATAAAATTTCTAAAAATTTCTAGTACAAAAAACTCAATTTAAAAAATATACTATAGAGTTTGATTCATTTTATTCATTAATGTGTTAAGTAATCAGAAAGACTTATAAATGGGCTTATAAATGTTTGTTTGACTAAATTTGATATTTTAATGCCACCGTCTAACGTGGGCAAAAAATCCTTGGAAAAACCACTGAAGGCTGTGCGGAAAAAACTATTAGTTATTTTGACTTGACATTTAACTCAAAAATATATATACACCGCACATTGAAGGTTTCTCACATTTTTTCTGAAACCGTCTTTATTATATTCCCAAACCGGGTACCGAAGATTCTACAATTGATTTAAAATTGAAAATAAAAATACGACGTACTGGACAGAATTTGGTCACCATGGCACCGCACTTGTCAACAAGATGCTTATCCAAATCAAAATCCTACGAGAAAGCAAAAAAGAAAGTTTATATAACAAAAACTTGTAATAAACGGCGGGAGGAGGAAGAGCTCATGATCAGTTTGTTTAAATGAAGATTTACAAAAATATATAAATAATGTTATCAGTTCAAATTGGGAAAAACTCAAAAAGTGCGAATGTCCATTGGATAAAGCTATTTCCATATGTGACAGAAACTGAAAACAGAAATAAGACGTTGAAAACACTTGTTAAGACATTGTGTTCAATAAAAAGATATTGACTGAATTCAAAGAAACTGAATTTTTCAGCCGTACCTTAGCTTCCATTTTGGTGAATGTTTTGATGGCTTCTTGGCATTTGTTTTGTAACTCTTCTAAATGCTCTTGGAGACAATCAATTTCCTACAGAAAGAAAAAGTACGAAAGTAACATGGTGGTGTGTGGGGAAGTCAATGAACGACATGATGGCCTTTTTCTTATTATAGACAAACCTTACGAAAAATAAAAAGATACTCTTTTTTATTATTTGATGGTAAGCCTTTTCTTAAAACAATAAAAAATTTGCCGGTCAAACTTAAAATCAACAATAATGGCTCGTTTGAGGACTGTAACAAATTTCACCTGAAAGGTCATAAAGCAATATCTGGGAGAGTTCTACCTCATCTTTTTCCTTGCTATCCATACAAAATTTGCCAAGATCATGCATACACGGTTTCTCGATTTCTGGCATGAGTTTAACGCTTTGCGCTCTCTCTATCATTGCAGTTTTAATATGTTTGAAGCATTTATCGCTTGTCTGTAGAGGCTAGTAGATTCACATCACATAAAAAAGAGATTGAGAAAATTCACAATGTATAAATTTGCCAATACAGTACCTCCCCTTCCTCATGTCTGTCTGTACAGAATTTTCCAAGGTCTGCCATACAGGGTTTCTCAATTTCAGGCATTAGTCGAATGTCAGTGGCTCTTTGGTGCATAACACGCTTGACGTGGCTGGCACAGACGTCAGATACCTATATAAAAGTTATATAAAATAATAATAAGTGTTAGTGAGGTGTGTTTAAAATGGTTTTATTATTTTTAAGGGTTTATTTTATATCTTTAAGAAGACTACATCATGTACTCTATCAAAGGCGTACACTTTCATGTATGTGTAAACCTATAAGGGGACCTTTCAGGTAGCTCGAAAGTAAAAACAACAGCTGGGTTTTGTTTGTACATGCAAAATTAGAGTCTAAATCATTCTAGGTTCTTTAATCGGATTGATTTTTTTGAGATTGAATTTCACGAGCAAAAGAAGTTGCAAAACTCTTTTGGATTTAATTTAGATTCCACGCAATTTAAAGTTTTTGCGAAAAGGGCTAGAAATTGCAAAATCGCGAAATTAAATCTCGCAAAAAGTAATCTGATTTTAAAAAGTAAAATGAAAAATATGGATAGATATTAAAAGGCATAAAATGGTTATTCAAGTAGGAAACAAAAAAGGAGAGTAAAAGGTAATGGATGCATTACCTTTTCAATTCTATTCTTGTCAAAAACGGTCTAAACATAGAAAAGGCAATATTTAAGACACTAATCTTTTACCTTAAAAAATATCAATTTCCCCCTTTTTAAAGATTATTACATTACAAAAGGGAAGCAATATTATAATAATACATTGAATATTATAAAGGGTGTTTAAAGTTATATGCATTATATATCGTTAAAAGTTTTAAATTTTATTTCATTTAAGTAGTATAAAGTATAAAATAATATGTTGTTTTTTTGTAAGAAGATGTCAATGTATGCATGTTAGTCAGTGTAAGGTGTGGTGTTCTGCATGTGTAAAAATGTATATCTAAAGTTATCTAATCTAAAATTATGTCAGTCATTTTGTAAGTATTATATAAGTCATATTTTTTGTAAATTAGTGATTTAAAATTAGTAGGTATGTGTGCAAATAATGTTATTATGAGTGCGCCAAATAAGGTATCTGATGGCATCTGTGTGTGCTCTATTGCCAATAAAATTCTTTGTAGCAAGTTATACACCATGGAGCTAGAGCATTGACATCGACTTAAAAGTGTACAGCAGCCCCTCTAGATTGCAGATTAACAGAAAGTACAGTCAAATTGGGAAACTTGAAATAGAGGAGAAATAATAAATCTTATCAAAATGATCAAGGGGATGCTTATAGGTCTAGCATCTTATTAAATTTAGTGGCTCTGAAAATTTTGCAACAGGAGACAGGAGGGTGGATTACAAAATAATGAATCAGAGGTTTTAAATAGCATTGTGGAGGGAAGGCAGTGCATTTTTATCTTGTCGTTGAGGTTCAAAAATAAGTCATAAAATCTTGTCATGCTCACCTTGTGTTCTGGGTTTTCGTGTAAAATAGCATTTCTGTAAAGACAGGAGATGACAAAGTTATCGGGCATTTTCGATTCTTTTTCATTTCCCCAATCGTTGGCGCGGCAAATGATTTTTGCATCTTCTTTACAGTCTCTGTATAAAGCTGAGTCAAGTCTAAAAAAAATTTTGTTTAAAATGTTTACTTTTTTGAGGATAAATTTAAATGATGGTTTTGGTGCAAAATGGCAATATTGTCACCTGTTAAAAGGAGTTTCTGGTTATATTTTTTTTCAAGATCTATTTTATCTGTACCATGATAATTGAAAATTAAAACCTACCTGAAATCTCTGGCCAAAAAGAATTGAAGGTGGAAAACTTGTTCTCTGCAAGAAGTGTCCATTTTAGGATCGTGAGTATTCTCCATCAAACATGACAAAATCCTAAAAAAAGCACAAATTAAAATGAAAACATTCATCCTGATTAAAGTTCACAAGTGTTGTTGATGCTGAGAGAGCTACTTTTAAATCAGTGGAGTTCTTCTTTTCAAAGACGTCTTTGTATTTGAAAATATGCAAATAACTGTGTTACTCTAACTCTGAAAAAGTACAGGGTTCCGACTAAGGTTCTAGCCCCCCTGCCAATTCAAGGCCCCGCCTTTATAAATGCTGTAGGTCCCAGTATTGGGAAAAGATTCACAAGCCATGAATGATGAATATTCTCTTCAACAATACAATGTGAATTTATATCACCAGTGTGTTAGCTAATGAAAATACTTCTAGTAAATGAACATATTCCTAAGTTAAAAACTAATACAACTTTTGAGAAACAGACAATTACACACCACCATTATCAAATTCTGCAGGTCCCCCTGGCTTTAAGCCCCCCCCCCCCCACAGATGCCAGGAGGATTTAACAGCCCACACCCTCTTGGCAAATTTTGAATTTACCCCCCCCCCCCTCTACATGTCCGGGGGGGATGAGAACCATGAAGTAGGTAATGGGTCTTAAGTGTAAGAAAGACAATTATCAGAAAAATCAACAAAGCTTACATTGAGTCTTGTTTTCCTTCACATAAATGAGAAATGGTGGATTGACAAGCAACTTCTAGACCGCGATCTACTTTATAGTTGTCACCAGCACCTGTCTCCTTTAATACCTCTGAAATCTAAAAAAAATAAATAAAAAAGAACACATAGATAGATTAAACCAAAAAGCTTCACATTTCATTTAATCAACCACTGCGAAGTTAAAAAAATCACACTCCTAAATATTTTATTGATTTAAAATTTACTTGCATCGTTTTCTAAAATAGAAAATACAAATACAGGCTAGATTAGATAGGATGTCTAGGGTGTGGTTCGACTGAAAGAAAGGTTTATTGAAATTGGAAAGTGATGCATGTTGTACTGTATCAGTATACAGCAATGCTTTAAAAGTTCCAGGAGAGAACTACTTACAGCGTTGAAACATTGGTCACTCATTCCAGTATCCTCTTTGGCAGCCAGAGTCATCAAACAGTCCATCATTCCTCCATCATCCTTCTCTTTACCGATGAATTTTTTACAATGGCTGTGAATTTCTTTATCACATTTCCCAACAACAAGAGGACTGACTTGGTATTGTTCAAAGATTAACATGGCAAATGATCGCATCTCATTGGCACATTCTGGCTCGATGGCACTTCCTGAAGTTTTATTTTGATGAAAAGTTAATAGTTGCTCCCATCAGTTTTTGAGGGTGGATAAGCTTTCAGCAATAAGACTCTATATTCAGGTATGAAGTGGTATGTAATTTCAAATTTAGTTTAGTTTCGAATATAACACTGTTGTTGCTGTATGGTGATTAAATGGATTCAGACGGACACAAATAGCAAGAAAAGAGTTTTGCAGCAAAGGCAATTTTATTTAAAAAATGGCAGACAAACCTTCAGCTTGATGTTTTGTCAAACACATCAACAACATAGAACCTTCTCCGTGGTCTGACGGGTTTGTGATTTCTTTACGTTCTTCTTTACAGTTATATTTCTTGTAATCTGCTTCACAAGCTTTCCATAATGGATAATTGATCTAAATCATGAATTATGCTAGTTGTTCAACTAGTAACTAGAACTTACTTACTTGGTTAATTAACCTGTTAAAATTTCAAGTAATCACCAAAGAGCTTTGATGTGTCAATTTTAGAATAACAAATTACTTTGTTTAATGAGGCCGACCCTAAAAAAGTTTTTTCAATGTCACCCAGCCGCACTTTTTTTTTGAACTTTTTGAACTTTTCCATTTTTTAATTTTTCTCATTTCAACTTCTTGTATACTTCAAGTGATATAAAACAATCTTTCGACAGCCATCACAATTCTGATCTTACCGATTTTGCTTTTCAAATCTAAATCGGAATTCTTAAACATAAAAAACAGAAGGGAGAAAAATCATAAAAAGGACCAAAGAAAGATTTTTTCCGGCCGTCCGGTCACCTGGTGGACCAGAAACAAAATATTTTTTAAGGTCGGCCTGAGAATTCTTCAATCTTTTAACAATCAATTACCTTGACATCTTTTTGCATCATTTTGCTGCGAGCAAGAAGCTTTAGAGCACACGGCGTGTCCATATTTTCATCTTGAGAATGTTTCAATAGACATTCATAGATACGACCTTCCCCTGATTGCACAGTTTTACAGAATGTTTCACGGGCATTTTGACAAGCATAAAAGAGGGGTTTGTCCATGTGATAATCGTCAGATTGCAATTCAGACACTTTCAAAACTGCGTGTTGACATTTTTCATTTTTGATTTCTTCAAATCGTGATTCCAAACAGCTGACAACTTCAGATTGCTCATGAGATTCAGTCTTAAACATGATAATAAAATATATAACATATAATTATTTTATGAAGCTTTGTTGAAAACTTAATTGTCTGTTGATACATAAAAGAAGAGCTACAAGAAGGTTTACAAGAAAGTCAGATAACCTATGAAAATTTATTAAAAGATTCTTTTTCAAATACAAAATGGAAAAAAACATACAGCTTCATCGTCCTCTGGTCTTGAAATCTGTGCACAATTCAATTGCTTGATGTCATCGACACAGCTATCATAAAACCCTTTGATGAGACGGTAATCGGAAAAAATGATGGAAGCCATTTTATTCAAGAACCCTTTGCATTTAGTGTCTTCTACTTCATGTCGGTTTTCAACCAAACAGTTCATTAAAAATCCCTTTGTTGTTCTTAAACTTGGATTATTACATTCTTTTATCTGTAAAAAAAACAGAACACTTTGTAATTAAAACCACAAAAATATTATCTTTCCAGTTCAAAAGAATCTTCCAAAACAAGTTAGGGTAAAATTATATTAAAAGAGTTTTATCTTTAATTTACTTCAAGCTTTTCGATAAGTATTAAGCAACAAAGTAATGTTCCAAGTTACATTAAGTGAAATACTTACTTTAGGAATAGATGTCTCACAAATTTGGGTGGCTGCTTCATCAAACTTCATATCTGAAGTTAAGTTATATTTGTAGTGCCACATAGTCTAAAACCAAAAGGAAAAAAAAGATGAAATCAATTTGCTAATGAATAAGAAATTTGAGCAAAATTACAAAACAGTTCATACATTCTAAAAATCTTGAATGTGTTCCCTAAATGTAAAATCATGTTGATCTGACCCAACAAAATTATTTTACCTGGTGACATCCCTCGCTAATGTCCTCATCATCTCTCTGAAATAAAAAAAAACATTGGGTTCTATATATTTATCACATAATACAATTAGAGTACAATGATAATGATAAACTCCCAAAGTGCAAAAGAATGAAATAATGAAAACTTTATTTTCCGTTTAATCTAGTCTACCTTATTGGAATTAATTTTGGTAGGATGAAAATTTGGCAGATTTTGGCTAAATTATGTTCCCACCAAATTTATGTTTTTGAAAATACGAAACCTAAAATTTGTTTTTAGCTGTTTTTAGGTCATTTTAAGATTAAATATTTTGGCAATAACCAAATAAAATGTCTGCCAAAATTATTTTTTTCGCCATTTACCAAATTAAATTCCCTCTAAAAAAACTTTTTTGGCCATCTTCCAAATTAAATTCCTATCAATATTAGTTTTTTCTTATTGGAACTAATTTTGACTGAAATTTAATTTAGCGAATGGCAAAAAAAGTTTTTTTAGAGGGAATTTAATTTGGTAAATGGCAAAAAAAACTAATTTTGGCAAAATTAGAAATTTCCCAAGATAATGTGACATCTCTAGATTATAATTATAAGGTAACAAATTTGCCTGTTTCCTAGATATCCAAAAGGTCAAGTACAAAACGCATTATGCATAATGCATAATGCATAATTATGATGGTCCAGAAGGCTCAAAACACCTTTCGGGTGAGCTGGGTAGCACTTAACAAGTTAATGGCTTATGGGTTATGTGCTTCAAAAGACTAGTTTTGTGTTGTCTTTTAATTGAAGAGTTATTTAAAAAACTCAAGTTACTCAAAATAAGAGTTATGTCGCGTTGTTCCGCGTTGATCAAATTTAAAACCTCCTTGAAGTTTAAATTTTGCTTGAGCTGAATGCTTTTGGTCTAGTAAATAAGGATTTGCTCTTAAACCGAGTGCTAATTGATCAACAATCCTTATAAATCAAGATACAAAAGGCCGAGTTACACTAATGTTGCAACTCATTAAAGTCATTTTTGCAAAATAATACCCATCAGGTTGTTTCTTATGACGTATACTTTGCAACTGTTAAGTTTCCAACTTAGACAAAGTTTTCAGTCAAGTTACTTAGCTAACCTTCTGATATTATCAGACTTTGAAAGGTCGACAGCTTGTAAATTGATGTATGTATCAAGGAATATTCCTATGCAAAATATTAGTTCAACAAGTCATAAATAATTGAGCAATTGTGTGTGAAAACTAGAAGTGTGTGTGTTTTGAGCCTTCTGCGCTGGGCCATTGCGTTTTTCATTAGGTACATTAGGTATTATGCAATATGCATTATGCATTTCCCGACTTGCATTATGCCTTTTGTACTTGGCCATATTCAAAAGAAAAGGAAAAGGGAAATATCACTATTCAAAATTGATAGAGCTTACATATAATGTTTCTTGAAGGCAAACAAAGATTGCAAAGTTATTTTCTTTTCTTGGTACTTTTGAACAATGATCTTCTACATCTTTTGCACACGCTGGATCATTTGAAAGTACATAACGTGTGTCTTCCTCCACTAAAAATAAAGTTACGTAAAGTTATCAAACAGTTTTGTAAAGAACTGATTGAATTTTAAACTTAGTAATCTAACAACAAGAATTTGATTAGTCAAACTAATCAAACTTTTCATTTCAACAGAAAGTTGCAAGAGTACGATTAGGTTTGATAACTTCAACAAAGGTATTATTATGTTTAATTAGTCTGAGGGAAGCTAATCTTATGTTTAGGCCTTTGGAATTTACATACGAGTTTAGCGTCGACTGCCTGCATGTCTCAAAAGCACCCGCATGAAATTTTAATTAGTTAAAAAAATGAAAAAAGTTTTCATTAGGCCAACCCTAAAAGAAATTTTGTTCCCGTGTTACCAGGTGACGAAAAGAAAACTCATGCAGGAGGCCGGAAAAAAAATGCCACAACAAAAGTGATTTCAAGTTATGACTTATATTTTTAGAAAAAGGATAACCCACAAACTTAACCTTGAGTCATCATGGGGTAACTTTAGAACTCCATTCTAGCATCCCTGCAGCATCAATCCTTTTAAAGGAAACCCCCTCATTTTTGTGGACATGGATTGAGTAAAATGGCGGATGTCTTGTTGGTGGAAAAATAACGAGTAATGAAAAAGTGCTGCATCTATTTTTTCAACTGAAAGCGACGCTAACTTGTTTGTAAATTCCAGCTGGCATTACTGTTTAAGCTGGCTGCATGTTTTAAAACCTGCCTATTCTTGGCAACTGTGTTAACACTGTTTTAAGTGTCCTAACAGCAACCTTGGACTGACTACCGTCAAATTACACAATATGCACACTTCTGGTCACAACTTGCACAACCATAACAAACAGATCCATCTGGTTTTCATTTAACATCGTTTTAAAATTAAAAAAGCACTGCCAGTGCTTGCACGAAGGACCAGTATGGATTGTGCATAACTGACGCCAAAGATCTTTGACGTACACATCGAAGACCTCTGGCGTAGAGATAACTAAGAAAGTCATAGTCAGCATACATAGAAAATAATTGGCTGGCGTGAGAATTCAAAAAAGAAATTTACTTTCTTCAAGATGCTTTAGCCGCAACTCTTTCTTATTCTGTTCGCCCTCTCCCCTCACTCCACTTTCTGCGCTAAACTAAGAATCATAACAGCCTGTGTTGTCCCCATATTGAAAACCTCAATTGTGGTAACCAAAACAAAGATCAAGCGCGGGCGGACGGGATGCGGAAACGTGAGAATTAATTCAGGTTAAAAAGCCTGCATTTTTAGTCAACAATTAGGCTTATGAAGTGGAAATATTGCAGAGCTTTCGGGGGCTTTACCCCCTCTGGACCCTCTGGAGGGCTTACAGTGCCCCCCAAACCCCCTGCCGTTTTAAAAACGCCTACAACGTCAAAATTTTTGCTGGACAAAGGAGAGAACTCCCAATTGAAATTCATTGCTACCGTAAATTGCCCTTTCTTCGTCCTAATCCTCCTGAATTTCGTCACCCCTTATAATTTGGCAGAAAATATCATTTGAACCTCTTTGACAGTTAAATATAAAATTTTAACCTTTAAAATCAACAAAAAAGATATTTCTAAGGGGTTAAAACTTGATATGTTGATGTTGAAATTCCAGAGGGTTTTTTAAAAAGTTTGTCAATACCATGGGCCTTTCATATGATTTCAAAAGAAAATAGATGACATCATAAAACTTGCCCAATTTGTTTTCAAACTTCATGTTTTGTTCATTAATCAAGCTTACAAAATCGCTCCTTTTGGAGTGATTCAATTGCTTTATTGATAAAAATTATAAATCTTACCTTTCTTGACGGGTACAGCCTTTCCATTTACAAAACATAAATTCAAAAATACTACAGTAAAAAGCACAAAAACAAAATTTCTTCGGGTCCCAGACATCTTGCCGCAGCTACAGTCCGCCATTTTGGTACAACACGATAACAAAATAAAGAGCGTGGTCAAATTTCCTTGTGATCTTTTCTCTTTTTACTTTTTTACGATGAACGGAGAAAGAACACGTAAGCTAAGCGAAAAGCAAAGAATGAAAAAAACTTCCGGGTCTCGTTTTAATATCTTTCCTTGCAATTTACAATGAATAGTGGTTAATAGAAGGTTATTCAAGAATTAATTGTCAGTAATTTGTTTTCAAAGTTCTTAAGCAAGAAATATTATATTACGCGAAAATCTTGTTTTCGGAATTTGATATTAACGCTAAACAAAATGATTTTCTTTTCATAAAATGCTTACTATATTCTCCTTTTAACTCATATGTCAGATGTATGATCCTGAAGTGTAACACAGGGAAGGGAAGATAATAGTAACCATTTATGCCATTCGAAAGCTCTCAAAAAATATATATAGAAGACTTTTAAGCCAGTATAGTCGGTTTCCTTACCTAACTTGACAATCCTTATAAATATCATAGAAAGTTATATCAAAATTTTGCGGGCCAGGGATATCCCTCAAAAGAGTGGTGCTCGTTTGGATAAGTTTTTTTTTTTATACTCAAAAAGATTTCTCAATTATGTCATGTCATTAATACATTAATTATCTATTAAAACAATCAAACAAAACACGTTGTCACAATAATTAATCGTTTTAAAGCTAAGTGAAGTCAGCCACGGAAACATTAATTTCTCGTGTAATTAATAAAACTCAATGAAAACCATCTTTTGTTAACAGCTGTATAATTAAGAACGATTTCCCAGCCCCAATATAATTTAAAAGATATTTGCTTTTTCTTTTTTTTCATTCTTTCCTCGTTCATCACACGAATAAAAGAGAAGTGTCATAGCAAAAATTATATTTTTACGTCTAATGTGTGATTACATTTATCTCTTAAAACTTTCGTTAAAAACGAGGAGGGAAAAAAATAGACATTTTATCACTGTACTTATCAATATAAAAAAATGTAGTTTATTTTTATTTCTCGTCCAAAAGAACCCCTACTGTGCTCAATTTTGTTCCCATTTCAGTTATACAAGTAGTGAAAATTATTAGGTTGGATTTGGGTGACTAAATTCTCTTCCTCCTCGTTTTTGATTGAATAGTGATATTGTTTAACACTGTTAGAAGAAAAGTTGGAAAATAATTAAACAATCAGTCAAAAATATTTATTATATTTTAGTATTTTGTTCTTCAATTTACGACGATATTATAAAAAATATTTCAAAATGATAAAAATTATAATACAATTCTATTAACTTTATGATAATTGTATAAATATACTCATCAAACTCTGAGGGGAAAAAACTTAAAGTGAATTAAACATAAAACCGATAAAGTGTCTCTCAAATTTCAGGTGCCTCAAATTCAAGATTTGAAAAATCTGTGTTTGTGTTACTATCATTATACTGTGTATTAACAGCGAAAATTAACACCTATAAAATATTCACAGCAAAGTGGAAGTTTCACCCCCATCGAGCTAATAGAGGCGCTACAAAAGATGGTAAATAAACATAACATTTCACACGTATTAGGATTCAAATACAGCACCATTATAAAATTAAAATCACATATTTACAATTGTATAGTAAATAAAATTTGACACAACAAAACCTAAAATGAATTTCATGAACACAGTGTTTTAAAATGAAAAAGATACGTTACCCAACAGACACTTGGCGTTTTTCAACGTTCTTCCAACGTCCAAATAACGTTCTGACGTTAGTTAGAACAACGTTGTTTCAACGTCAAAAGAACGTTCGGTGCCTGCTGGATAGTTCCGCTAGTTGAAAGGGATTTATCGTCATCACCATTCTTTGTAAACTTCGAACGCTTCTTTTGAATGTTTGTCCAGTTCTTCTTTGTATGCTACAAAAAATAAGCAATCAAAATAAAAGGAAAAGTTTTTAAAGCTCCAAAGTAAAACGTATAAGGTTTTTTAAAGCAGAAAGGAAATTTTGATTAAATCGAGGAGAAACAGTACCAAAAAGAATATGAAGAAAAAACAGTTCGTTTTACCTGCTTGATTTTCCCAAAGTGTAGCTGCTCTTGCGTTCAGTGGACTCGACACGTTCGGATCTGAAAAATAAAATATTACAATGTTATTTTATAATATTATTTTTATATATAAGAGCAAATCAAATCATATAAGAACAAAAGGCTTTGAGCACCAAAATGTTAATAACATGCTGTAAAAATTTTAAGGCTAGCTTTTAAAAAAGTTAAGAACATTTCAAGGCCTCAAACATTTCAAAGGCCTCGTCACGGAAAGGGTTAACAAGTAAGAAATTGCAAAAAAAATATTCTTTCACTGGAATCTCATCATCAAAAATGCTGAAAAATGATCAAGCTTTCAGTCTTAAACAAAGAAAAGAGGTAATGGCTAAACATTTGATATCGCGTTTAGCAATCAGTAAAAAAAGTAAACAGCTACCTTGTAAAAGACTTTGAATTGAAACCAAAATGGAATGAACACTATTGCAGGAAGACCATCTTTCCTAAAGGTTGTATTTTGTGAAAATTCAATAATTTGAAAAGAACATGGACACTGGGGTTTTATTGAGAAGTTGTCGTTGATAAAACTTCCCGCCACACTTCAAGTTTATTCCTCCTCTTATTAAGTTCTAATCAGTTAAAAGATAAGCAAGGTCGCTTGGGCCTCAAAACTCATGAAAACAACGATAAGGTTTTGGATTATCAGACTGGAATAATTCCTGGAAACTGCAAAAATGAG
The DNA here is from genome assembly GCA_032270745.1 of Tiaropsis multicirrata. Taxonomy (NCBI): domain Eukaryota; kingdom Metazoa; phylum Cnidaria; class Hydrozoa; order Leptothecata; family Tiaropsidae; genus Tiaropsis; species Tiaropsis multicirrata. The sequence goes on along the minus strand of JAUJPO010090892.1, from coordinate 4,174 downwards.
GATTCATTTTCAAATCTGTTTTTGGACTAAAACAGAACATAATGAACGAAATTAATAAAAATATATTAGCGAGTATTGATAATACTTTAGACGTACAAATTTTTGAGAACATAAATTGCAAAATTTATAATATTTTAAACAAAATTTTCAGTTGAAAAGTGACTAAGAAGTAACAAAATCTTCCTCTTGTCAAGCAATTGAGTTTTCAAGGGCTTTCAAATTGGAACATTTCAAAAAAAACAATGGACTGCTAGTAAAACCATACCTTTAGAGTATCTAAACAAATATTTCCTGCCATATCAACGTTTGGATGAAAACAAGGAGTGACAAACGTAATGGTGGGTGCTTCATAGGGATATGTGGCTGGAAATTTCAGGCTCATTTTGTATGCCTTTTCACTGTAAACCTATAAAGATAAAAGAGATATGTTTATCATGGTTCTAGAAAGTCACTTTATATTCTGATTTTAACAAAGGATAGGCTGTAGGTAATAATCTTTGTTTACCAAATGTATATTTGGATTGATTCAAAGCGTAAAATATAATGCATGCCAAATTTGGCTTGTTTATTACGGGAGCAGCTAAGTTCCATGAGATACAGAACATCAGAATTCCAAAATCATTTGATCAAATCCATTGACTGGAGCCTTAAACCAGTCAGCTGAGATAATACTTACTGATCCCTCTGGACCTTTGATTTTCCCAATCCATTTGAACGTATCCTCTTCTAATGGAAAGGCTGTTACATTACTATCATTTGCCATCTATGATGAAAAAAATAAATTATGTTGTCAATCTTTAGTGCCATTGGGGACACCTCCTCCACATCTCTGAGTGCCTTTATTCTAAGAAGTGAGTTTATAAAATTAAAGGTCGGAAAGTATAAGCATTTCTACATTATAAACTTACCATTATATCAGAGAGTTCTTTCATCAGCCTGAAAAGAATGGTAAAATAGTTTTGAAATTAATTTTTACACTATGGTCACTTCTCTCCTATCACTTATTATAGCCCTGCTAGGTAATGTGTTAAATTCTATAAAAAGCCTGACTGGTTAATTTTTGTCATATGACAATATTCTCCCATATTATCAAAAGTTTGGCGCACACAGAAGATAAATCTAAACATCATAAGCATAAAAAAACTCCAATTTTCTTCACTGGTGAGGATTGAAAGTTTCAGACATTTAATACTAAAATGATGATTTCCAAAACTTTCAGGTTTCTTCAAAATTGTAGATTTAACCAGAAGGTCAACATCTTTCAGACATAAAACTAATACCAACTTTATAATACTGAGTGGTGGAAAAATTCTCTCTGAACAAAATTTTAAAAATGACAAATATTATTATTATTATTATAAAGAATTACAGGTATACCACACAAGGGCCTCTCACTGATCTTGTTTTAAACAATAACTTTGGCTTATAAATTTTTTTTAGGTAAAGTCCTTCAAGCTGGTGGACTTCCCACATTCTCCACAAATAGTCATTATGTGATTCAGTTCAATTTATCTTGCCTGCTTTCTTCTTCCATTCTTTTACAAGCCCATTTCTGCCATGTCGTCTGTAATACTAATCTTCAAGTATTTTTGATGATGTTTCAATTCAGTCAATTTCCATACAAATTTAAATTTTTGATGACTTAAAAATACAATTTTGATTGACTGTGTACCTTGCAATTTTCCAATGCGAGAGATATAAGCTGGTTGGGTTCTGATATTAACGTCTTGCTAAAGCTTATTTACAAAATTATTGTGGTCCCCGTCATTTTACTTTTCCTCTCCAATTGTTCAGTCATTTTAGAAGTTGATAAATTTCTTCCTTGAGTTCTTGGTTTTATCCTAGATACAACTAAATGAATGTTTCCCCAAGTTTTAAGAATCTAATCATCCTCCTTTATTTCATCACCATTGAAGTTGTTCTTCTCATCTTGAGACCACTCATCTCGTTAAGACCAGTGAGACCATATCCACCATACTGTTGGTATCTGCTCTTCTCTGGTTTGTGTATCCTGAAACAAGAGGTTCATCGGGACAATACAGAGGTATTTGTTGAGTTTAGGTTCCTAAATGCAGATTAAAGCACTTGATGTTGATTTTATAGGGACTACATTTTATTAGAGGGATCATGCACTTTCTGGCTTGCCTTGCATTCTGATAACATGAAGTGCTCCTTTTCTCTTCCCCATGATCAACTACACTAATATTTGGCGCAAGTCCTACTAGTATACTCCATGTGTAAATGATTATATATCTTTCTCTTCTACGTTGGAGAGAGAAAATCTGGAGCTTCTGGAGCCTTTCCTAATAGTCCATTGAGCTGAAGTTTTTAATTTGTCTTGTGAATGACTCATCTTTGGATGTTCTCTATGACTAGAAACATGCCTTTTTCTTGTGGATTCCATAACTGGGTACAATAGTCCAGATGAGGAATAACAAGTGATCTTACAGTACAGCATGAATGTGCTGGTTAAAAGAGGCATTTTCCGACAATACAACTCCCAGATCTTTAACAGACAGGAATGATTCTATCCAAGCTAATAATTTGCAACTGTTTTAAGCTTATCTTTCAGAATTTGGTGGTCAACTTTGTCAAACGCTTTACTAACTCTGTTTTTAGCTATAATTCTAGATACTACCTCTAGCTAGTTCACTTGAACTATTAACTCTAAGCTCCCCTTTGTTCCCCTGAACTGTTAATTTATCACATAAATTCTTTATATCTGTAAATACTAAAAATAATTCACCTAAGTAGTTATTTTATTTTTATCACAAAATATCTAACAATATTTTCTAGACTAGCCCTGTTCACAATATTCTCTAGGCCAAGCTCAACCATCATCTATTTTTCATTTGCCCCGTTACTTCCTTAGTCCATTAGACATTTTAGCACATCTTATTCCCATCCTATTCAATTCTCACTGTAATTACTTCAATATTTTACTTATATTTTAAATTTTAAATGTAACGAGAATGGGCAATCTTGCTCTATGTTACTTATGAAATAGATAGATAAAGACAATGTAGATTACATCTACATATTTTCCTTCCTCCAGTTTGGTCAACATTGTCAAAGTGGCTGAGAAGCTGGCTCAAGCAGGATCTTCCTTCTCTGAAACCATGTTGGGAGGGGTTAAACAAATCATTATTGCCATTATTTTTTTATTTATTTATATAGGCTCAATATTGTATTTGTGAAATACCAAATGGTTTCAGATATGCTTTACTTGTCTCATAATTGATTATTGAGACCTAGGGTGTCCATAATAGGTGCATCTCCCTTAGTGCAGACTATGGTCAAATCTATGCATCCATATTTTAAAAGGGGTCTTATCTTATCTATCCCCCCTTCTTGACACTTTTGTACTAAAAGAACAGTTGTTTTGCAATAGCCCCTGGAAAAAAATTACAGTCATCAAATTTCAAACAAACAATAAGTAAAAAGGTTGCAAGAAAAGGAAATATATTATGTACATTGGATATATAAAATTAAGATTGCATAGAAATAAAACTAAATCTTCAGTAAGAATTGCAACAAGTGCATTTTCTCAAGTTTGAGAATGAAAGTTGTTTTTCTGACCAAAAATATGTCAATCCCCCTTCTTGACTTGACCCCCCCCCCCTTACAGTGGTAAATTTGTGATCCCTCCCCTTTTTGGGTTTTCTGAAAAGAATGACCACCTGAGCTCCTAATATCTTTACATGTTATAAAGAAAAAAAATTAAATTTTTAGTTTTTTAGATAATAGATAAAAGAACAGGAAAGGAGAAAAAAGGGGGGTGTTTAGCATGCCCCATAACAGTGATCAGAGGCAAGAGATTTAACTAGATCAAGATTGGATAAGCTCACTGAAGACAAACGTAATGGTGTTATAAGTTGGAACAAATAGGAGTTTCATACCTGCATCTCTAGTACCCTGATTACCATCACCTTCAACTTCAAGCTGTCTGAACTTAAAGAAGTCTAAAAGATCAGATGGAAGCCTGTTGTTCAAAAATTTGTAAACAAAAGAAATGACACTTGGCTGACTACCGTGAAACCTTATAACATGGGAAGCCAAAAACACGCCATTTTGATGACCTTCCAAGATCTTGTGATTGTTGATGTTTGAAAACGAAAGTAGAATTCAATGCCGTTCTAGTTCGCACCAAGTATATCAATCAAACAAAATTTGA
>JAUJPO010090781.1:0-23913 GCA_032270745.1 Tiaropsis multicirrata | reverse complement strand
ACTCAAAGTAATCGGATAATTGTTTATGTAAACATTTTTCGAAAATTTTAGATAAGGCTGGTAAAACGCTGATAGGGCGGTAGTTGTCAAGTAAACGGTGGTTTCCGGATTTGAAGATAGGGTTAATACGACCGTGTTTTAGTTTAGTTGGAAATGTTCTTTTTCGGATTGAAAGGTTTATGACGTGAGTGAGTGGTTTCGCTAGGATGAAGGCGATATCTTTCAAGAAGCAGCTGGGTAGATCGTCGAGACCGGTTGCACTCTTTCTCTTGAGATTTCGTAGATACTTTAGGACTTCGGTATCGTCAACAGGTGTGAAAGCAAAAGTGGTGAGGCTTGTGATCTGGCTTCTTTGAAAATTCCATACAAGATTGGATAATGGAAAAGCCTTGAGTTTGAGTTTTGATGCTACAGTAGCAAAAAAGTCACAGAAACCATTGCAAATCGATTTTTTGTCGGTCACAGGTTCATCGTTGATGGTGAAGGATTTAGTTGCTGTGTTCGATTTCTTTTTGACTGGAAAAATTTCTTTAACAATTTTCCAGAATTTGTCTGATTTTCGGAAAGATTGGGCGAGCTTTTCTTTAAAATACGAACGTTTCGCACGGTTAATTTGATTAATAACATCCAGCCCATTCTACAATTACAGGGAGTCTTTTATACACTACCGAAAATCCCAAGCAATGTTGGTGATTTTAGTTAGCTAAAAGTTAATTAGCGGGCCACAGAAACCGAAAAGGATGACTTCCTGCAAAAATCCCTTCCCTTAAAGTATGGAGTTTTGTTTCATTTATTTGTGTTTTTCTTTATTTCAGTTCCATCGCCTGGGTTCACACAAAGAGCAACTTTTGATTCTGAGACCAATGAACTTTTCATGCTATCTGTAAGATAATATTTTGTCCTTGTGCTGAGCAAATACTGCCTGTAATATGTTGAAGCAATACATATATAGTTAAGCTATAGAAAAGTCAGTTTTCAGAGCACGTGGCTGCCCCCAAGGAAATTTTAAGAAAATAAATTCTGCCGGTGTAATTCTTTTAATTTTGTGGAAAGTTTTGTGGTTGAATTCACTAAATAGTTTCAATGATTTTGCACTTATAAGCATCCTTTGCCCTGGAGATCTCAATGACATCTGCCATACTCTGAAAACTGATAGACAAGAGAAACAATATTATCATTATGAGCCCTAGTTTTACACTATCTAAAGAAGTTTGGAGGCTTTATTGAAAGTCAATGTTGGAAAATTGTAAAAGCTTGTTACCAAACACTAATTTCCAATCGGCAAATTCTTGGAACATTTTTTTAAAACTAAAATTTCAGGGCTTGAGTAAAGAAGACAAAAAAGAAGAAATCCGAAATTCTTTTTGGATTTGCGATATGATTACGTATAAGTGGTGAGTGTTCTTTTTATTCAAATGACATTAAACGATTTTTCATGTCTCTCATATGTCTTTCAAAGAGACCGCACCCCAGCTGTGACCCAAATCACACGATCACGCTAGAATTCATTCTCGATCACGCATCACGAAAAATGACCAAATCGCAGCTAATATCATGCATTTTCTGTGATACAGTACAACAATTTTTGTAATCATGCATCAGGCCTCAAAATTTGGTCTAATCACGATCATACTCAAACTTCCAATCACGATCTAATCATTTCCAAAATCGGGCCACCCCGGCCGGCTCTTAAAATTCTTTACCTATTTTGTTCCAATTGTGGGAAATGTCAAAATAAGAAAAAGTTTGAAAATCACTTTATTGTTCGGAAACATTTTATATCCACTTCATGGTTCTTTTTAATAAGATTTATGCACTCATTAAGCTTGCAGGACATTGTTTCGAACAGAGGCACTTTGCGTTCAAACTTTAGACGTTGTATTTTTGTCTAGATTAATTGTAATCGGAAGTTTATCGTCTCTTCGATATATTCGATATTCATTTTCGATATCATATATATTGATTGACCGTTGTTACTTTATTTAATTACGCCTAGAATGGTTTCTTATGTACAAGACCCAATATCTACGGAAATTTCTCCTTTGTCTTTTTCTAGTTTGAGGTTTTTGAAATAAATAACAGACAATAATATTATATGTAATATCATTTCACTTTTATCGTGTGAAATATACTTTTGTTAATTAGTACCAACGACTGCTATTTATTGCAGTAATATTTTATGTTAGTTAGATATTTTATTTACGGAAATTATTATTGACGTTTTCTATTCCATTCTCCATAATGAAATGTTGCTAACCTAAATTCCTCTATTTTTGCTCTATTTTTTAGATATTTTTTATAAGACGCCAGAGTATTCTCTGTGATTTGTTCCGAAATTTGTTTTGAAAAAGTTTTGCCCGTCCCATTATAGATGGTATGGTATGGTATGGTATAGTGTGCAGATTCTTTCCATCTAACCATTCTCTTAAAACTTCATAAAAACAAAGATGATCGAAGCATTGCAAATAACATTAATGGTTTTCTTCATCGAAGGCTGTCTTTTACTTTTCGTTAACATTGTCGCTATCCATCACATCTTATCGTCAAGGCAACGTCCTAAACATTTCAAAAATGAGTTCTTTTTGTGCTTAATATTTGGTTCACATAGTTGTTCTGGAATTTCCGTTATTGCAGTGTGTAGTTTCGAACTATGGACGAACGACAAGGAGGATGAATATTTACAACTGGCTTATAAATCAAGAAAATTGTTTGCTTCAATAAGTGCTTCATTCACTATTTTCGTTTGTATCGAGCGATTCGTCGCCATACGGAAACCGTTTTTATACGCTAACTGCAAATCCCGACACGCGTTCATCAGTGTTTTCATCTTCCTCACTTGCCCAATCATCTTTTTCATTTGGAATCAATTTTCTCCCAAAGCATTTATTTTCGCGTTTGTTTTCATCTTCATGGGCGCCATTTTAATCACCATTGGCAACACGTTATTGTATCGTTCGGTTAAAAGACAATGCTCTCTCATCGCGTCAACCATCATTACCAAATGCGTGGTCAGCCAAAATCAACAGCGAAATCAACTTCGAAGACGACAGCTGAAATCGTTGAAAATTTGTCTGTTCATCGCACTGACATATCTTTTCACTTGGCTGATCATGGCTCTCTATTTACTCATCAAAGTGTGTATAGGATTGATTGGTCAATTTGGGTACATAGATATCATTTTTGAAATAATCGCCTTTTCGAACGCTATATGGGATGTCTGTATTTTCTTTTACATAAAACGAAAATCCACCTCTTTATCACCAAATTCCCTCCAGTTACAAGAAATGCATATGCAAACTATCAGCCAAAGTCATATTCAAATTATTGAAAGACAGTGAAAGATCAGAAGTAAGAATAAGAAGTCGGAAAATATTATTATGAATTGAATATGGGACATTAACAGCTTGTATTCATATGATATCTTTAAAAACTGATTTTCCTAATGTCTCAGCAAGGTAAGAAATAAAACGATACATCCATAAAGTAAAGGATACCAAGTTAACAGAAAACTAATAGAAATCAGAATACAGATTTTTAGTTATTTAATTTGTCGCCTCTTTCACTTAGATTCGTGTATCACTGATCGCTCAGCTAATGGTTGATTTGATGTCTTTGCAATGTCATCTTATACAACGATACAGTAGGATGTTAGTGGTGACAATCCCAGCAAAACCAATGGATGAAATAACAAATCCGAAGGTGTAGGCTATCGCTGTGGTGTAGGTGAAAACAGTGAAGACAGCTGGCAAAATGACATCAATGGACACAGGAATAAAAAATATTTTGTACTCAATCGCTGATAGACAAATGGTGCTTGAATCGAAATCAATCGCTCAATGGATATGTTTACGGTGACAAAAATGTCTCGTGGCGTCACTGATTAGAATGAAGGGCTCTGATTGGTCAGTCCATATTGAGGAGATGGAAAATAAAGCTGACGAAATTCCTCCAGAGATGTGAGCGATGAATAAAGAGAGGAAAATAATCACGTCAAATGAAGTCAAACGAGTTTAAGATCACGATTAAACGGCTTTCGACCAACAGAACGATCAGATTAGATTTATCTGCTGTTAACATCATGTTCCAGAAACTTCGACTCGAAACTCGAAAATTTGTTACATATTTTCAATTTAATTTTAAAATATTTTTGTTAAAATCTGATTTATTTTATGTATATTCTTTTATAAGAAACACATGAACACATCATGTTTAGGGAGTCTCATATTTATAATTCCCGAAACGAAGGAAATTTTCTTCTTTTTTTTTGAGGCTACTTTGAGGTTTATTTCATTCTCATCCTCGCTTTCATTTGGAACCTCTAAATTAGACAGCAATAAATGTGGGTATTCCTTGATTATCCGAAGACCCACAAAGTAACTCTTTAAAAAGCTTCAAAAGAATGGAGCCTTTAATGAAAATTATTACAATAATTATTACAATTTCAAGCAGGTGGAATTTTCCACTTTTTCACTCCTTCTTTTTTATTCTTTATTTTTTAATTAGGGATTCTTTTTATTCCTTAAATATAAATACTCGCATATCATGAGAATCGGAGAAAAATAATTTAAATTTTTTAAATTCAAGTTTGTTTTTCAGGTCTAGACCACCAAGAACTCAAGCAACGGAATTTCTCTTGGTGAAAGTTGGCTCTTTACAGAGAAAAGATGATTATATCGAACGCTTTCCTTATCGGACAAATGTTTATCTTAATCATTATGAACATTTCAGCTACCATTTTTATAACATCAACAAAACCTCTTCGAATCGTTGTCAATAATGTCATTTTGGCAATGTTGTTTGGAAGTCACATAGCCACAGCTTCATGCATTATCTCTATCGCGTTCACTTATCTAAACTTTCCAGAAGATTTCACAACTTTGCTAGACGTTCGCGATTTTTTCTGTGCTATTGAAATTTGCTTAACGATCCTGTTATCTCTCGAGCGCTATATAGCCATCCAAAAACCTTTCTTCTATTCCAAACTATCGAGAAAACACTTCTTCATTTCTTTGCTGGTTGTTTTAAGTATGTCAGCAACGTTCACGGTTTGGCGTCACTTCTCATTGACTGCTTATATATTTGGCATGGTATTTACTATTTGTGGTTGCGTATTTGTTTGTTACGCATGCGCTTCGTCATACCGCACCATCAAATCACAATGTTGTAAGATCAGCGCCACTATTGTCACAAAATCGAAAGATCAAAAGATAGAACGTAAAAACAGCATAAAACGATTACAAGTTCGATCTTTAAAAATCTGTTTAGGGATTGCGGTGACTTATCTCTTGACGTGGGTACCGCTAACCATCTATACTTTCGTTAACAACTTCCGTTCTGAGAAAATCCCAATTACTTACACAAACCTTGTTACAATGTTTGGCTATTCCAACGGTATTCTCGATGTCTTGATTTTCCTCTACGTTAACAAGACAGCTAAACAAAGATTGTGTAGAATTTTCAAGAAATTTAACGATCAAAAGATTTCTCATGTATCGACTGTAACCTGATGACGGTCTTTCCTGAAAAATATCCTCTAGCGTTAATACATAAGAAAGTTATTTGTAATATTTGTGCTAAATCATTTATTTGAAATACTTCATAGAGATTTTTGACAGTACAACTGACTATTCACTACTCACTTCTCAGACCACAGAGTAATACAATCATTTTTTTTTTTTTTTGCTGTATTTTTTTTTCTTTTTTTCACTTGAACAGATATATTATAGAATATACTATAAAATAAATTATAACCCAGTTTCTGGTTTTCCGTATACAATTTTAAAGCCCGGAGGCATTCCCGGTACGCTATAAAACAATTCCACTGCTTAGGGTAAAACAAAAACTGAAGTCAAAATTTCAATTGTTGGTAGAGGAAATTGCTTCAGCAATTTCAATGTCATTTGTGACTTGAGGGTCTCTAATTGTCCTGGATCCTCTGATGCACATTATCACACACAAGTTTAGTGCGAACGAAAGTTTTCTAGTTATCCAGTTCATCACTATACTATAATTCAGGCCGCGTTTTTAGGCTATCATTTGACACAGTCTCTGATAAAATTTAAGACATTCGCGTACTTTACCACCATTAAAACAAAATACAAGGGGCGTAAAGCTCCTATGTTCAACTTTCGTCAGCATACTCTTGTTGTTATTGTCGTAAATTCCCCGTGAAAAGTATCTGCAGAAAAGAGCTATTTTATTCCGCCCAGGTGCGCATGTCAAGTATTTCGTCGTATTTAGTTTTTGTAAAATCTAAAAACTAGATATTTTGAATTGGAGCAGACTTTGGAATTTTCTGTACAAATCGGGTCTGGTACAGACAAGAGATTCATTAAATCTGTATTGTTCTGTTTGTTATGTCGGATTCCATAGTACGTTGCACTGCGCTCTATGAAGTAGCCTCCACGTGTACCCATTCGAATACGAATGCCGGTGGTCTAGTTTTGTCGAAATTAGTTTTTGATAGATGTAGTCTATAGTACAAATTCGCTTCCATATAAATACGTTAGATAACAAAAACATACAATTCTCGGTCAAATTTCTGAGCACCTTCTGCATTCACCACCGCAATAGGAGTGAATTGAATGCGTATATCACACGAGGTTAATAACCGAGTTCATTGGAAAATGAAAAAATCTTTCTCACTTTTAGTTTAAACCAACGTATTATTTCTTAGGTCGTGCGTTTATCGTAATGAGAATACTGGTAACCAATATTGGGACAAAATGCACGACGTAGAACCCAGGCCTCGATTCGCTCATCAACTCGTTTATGACCACGTTAATAAGGTAATCGGGATGATTTTCTTTTGCTCAAAGTTCTTTTGTAAGTAGTTGACCTACTCATTGAGGTATCAAAATAAGTATTATTTATGTGACACAAACCACCAAACATTCTGATCCATTTCTTATGTTCAAAACATTGCAAGTCCTTTCCCTGGAAGAGAAGAAAAAGAAACAAAGGGCAATTTCCAAATGAACTCAAAACTCTGTTCAATACTTATATACGCAATAAAAGAATAAGATGAGTAGGGATTACTTTTCAAGGTACGGGGTCGTATTTCCAATGTTGTGAATTATTTTGTTTATCAGGTTCATTTTTTATTCGGAGGGAATCCTGGAAGATCAACATTAAAGACGAGACTTGATGACTTTTGGAGTCTCAAGGTACGTATGTGGTTTTATTCTTTATAATCTGCTAACCGTCTTTCCATCATCAACTGGGATTACGTAACTTTAATACAGTAAGTAAATGAAAACTTTATGAACAAACTGCATTATTCTCTCAAGTTGTATAGAATGTACAGTTATCACACTTTTCCAATACAAATTTAATTAAAGCATTCACCTTCAGAGAACATTAAGTTATATTTTACTGGTCATGCCATTTTACATTGAGAAATTTCAGAAGTTTATAAAATGAAATATTTCCATTCTTAAGCTACATCGTATGAAGTTAGAAGATGTGATCAGACATTGTCGCTACTTGATCAGAAAATTGAGGTAACCTCTTTTCCATAACCACTATCAGGTTTCTGTCGGCCTTACCAACCACTCCCTTTTTTAATTTGTTGACCTCACAAAACTTGACTTTTTGTTATTCCTTAAAATAAAGGTTTTAATAATGACCATAATCTTAACATTTTGTAAGCCAGATACAAAACTATGGTTGCCAACCAGAAAAAAATTAAAATCAAGAAGAAGAAAAATTGAAATGGAGAAAAAATAAATCGAAAATAAAAATTGAAATCGAGAAAAAAATTGAAAAGAGGCCAGAAGCCTCGAATGCCCTATTCTTTCTTCCCCGGCCGGGGAACGTACAGTAGTTTTGAGATTGAGCGACCCTCCCAATATCACGAAGGTAAAAAAGATTCCCTGACTTTCTGACCAAATGCACACCCTTTTTAGCCAGAACGTCATCCCCGGGGGTCCATGCGCTATCAGAAATTTTAATTGGAATTTGACCAAAGAATTAGTGTTACAAATAAGAAAGGTGAAGTCCCTATATAATTAAGGCTTTAGATTGATAGCCATGCTGGATTGCTATAGTCCTCATTGAAATTGGAACAGAAACTAGAGGCTGCGAGGTATGAATAACTCTCAAAACTAATTTCGAATTCATTTTATTTTGGTTTTTGAATTTATTTTTTTCGATTCGAATTTATTTTCCTGAATTCGATATTTTTTTCCTCCTACTCTGAACAGAATCTTTCAAGAAGAACCCAGAGACTTTTTATCTGAATTTGTATCTCGATCTTTGAAAACTTGTCAAATTTTGGACGGGCCCTTAGAGAAACTCTTTTGACTTTTGAAAATTTGGATCAAATCAGTTGATTTGATATGTTTACTTTTTAGATATCAAGAACTTGTGGCATTGGATGCAATAACTGGTCTACGATATTTACAAGTACTCGTTTTATTACTCCATATAATTCATCCAATTTGAGACCATCATAATGTCGTTCTTTAGTACAAAAGTATATAAAATTCGCTTGAAATAAAGAGACAAATTTTTCCTTGGAAATCTTGAGTGGTTCAAATTGGCAGATCCACAATCTCACATGTGAAGTCTTCTTTAAGTAAATCAAAATAAACAGCAATAGAAACCTTTTTCTGAAGTGAAGTGGTAAACAAATTCTTTGCAATCAACGTTGTTTGTACCAAAATTCTCATCAGTTAGTCTTGAAAATTGGTTCTATGTCTCCCAAAAAACCTTTATTTAAATCGGACTATTTGTCATTACAGGATGAAGTTTCACAAGTGATCGACCATTCGGATAAAAAGGAAAGAGAGGAGGTGACTAGCTTTCTTTGCTGTTTTGACAGTGTACTTACGAGAAGATAATAATAATCCGTTTCAGATAATAACAATAATAATCCGTTTCAGATAAATATACAAAATAAGGGTTAACCACAGAGGGTGGGACTAACGTTTTTTTTTGTCGTCCTGACAAATAACGGAATTACGTCCAACTCAAAATTTCTACCCTTCTCTTGACAGTTTGAATCGTTAGCCTCGACGCTTTTCCACGAAAAATCACCGAACAGTTCATCAGACGAAGACGAACACAGGCTAGACAATGAAGGTTTGTCCTTGTGATTGAAAAGCAATGATTCGAATAGCCTTTGCCCTTGTGATTAAAAAGTGATCAACTAAATAGCCTTTGTCGTTTCCCATAACGTTGAAAAAGGGAGTAGGAAAAGCTTCTTTTTTGTCTCCCATTGAAGGTCCTAGCTTAGGAGTTTGATACCAGCTCTCAAGGGTTTCATGTTTTTGGTTTTGAGACCATTTGACCTTTGCAACATGGAGTTGTTCTAGTTGTTTTTGATTCCCCTAATGGTCCTTAAGGAGTAGCAATTTGATCTACTGGTTAAATCGTATTTAGCTTCTGTAAAATACATTCTTGTTTACTTTTTGCTTTCAGCAATGCTCTCCCGGACTTATAAATCAAGAACAGAGGTATGCAATTTTTGTTTTTAAATACCAGAAAATTACTTACATTAGACTTTTCCAGAAAACATACGTACCCCTTGGGGGGGGGGGGGTTGAAATTTTCAATATCCTAGGATATCCAGGGGTTAAGAATTTGAAGAGAAAGGATATCCAGGGGGTAAAAATTTGAAGACCGAGGATGTCCAAGAGGTTCGAAATCGACATCTTCAACAGGAGGGAAGGGGGTACGGATTTGTTTTGGAAAAGCCCAATGACCAATGTTCTGATTGACTATTGTTTTTAAATGGTCTATTATCGCCCAAAGAACGAGGAAAAAAAATCAAATTCAATATGGCACGGTCTAGGGTTTTTTCAGTAATAATGAAGAATTTGAGTTTATTTACAAATTTTGACCATTTTCCCTTTTAATGTCAGTGTCAGCAGTGTCAGCAGACGTAAATTTAGCAAATTATGTGATTTATCTATGAAATCTGAACGTGTAAACAAGCCTTTGTTTATGTTATTTTAAATAAGTTTAGTTCTTGATTAAGTCGTTTTGACGTCAGTGTCAGCAGTTTCTTCATCCAAAAAATTTTCGCGAGTTAAGAATTATATTTTTTGTTTGTCCTTCGTTTTATGTGATGTAATGGTAATAGAATGTTAATTGATAGCGAATTTTGCAAGTTTTGTCCTTCCCAATTAAAATGTATGCACGTTGTGACGGTGTCTCCTTTTGCATGCAATTTATTAGTTCTGTGATTGTTTAGTCACACGTTAACTCTTTCAGTACCGCCAAGCCAAAAAGGTCCTTTCTAAACGAAATTTTGACTTGCTTTGAAACTGCATTTTTGTCAAAGTTGATAAAATTACGTTTTTACAAAACAGAAACGTGTTTAACACGTTTTTTTTCGTAACACATTGAACACGTATCGCACGTTAAACCCAGTTTCTCTCTTGTCAACATATTGGAGCGTGTGGTAAATCTGGTATTCTAGAAAGTGTGGCATATTTGCTTTGGCGCTGTGGAGAATTCAAAATACTCATCCAGTTTATTGTGATTTGAATGTGGAGGTGTTGGTTACTTTGCGAAAGATATTGTGTATTAATTGTGCAAGGGTAATTTTTATTAGTGTTTAGATTAGAGATGTTAAATTTTGCTTTAGTTAGAACAAAGATGACCTTAAGGAATTTTCATTTACTGCAACCAACATTATGAAATTTGACGAGCATTTTGGATTCAAAAGCACTGTCGGGATTATTATATAGAGTTGTCTTTCTTGATAAAAAGTTAAAGACTGGCATCTTTCTTTTTTAGGTGTTTGATAAGCTAGGAGAATTTTTTCCTCAAGAGATGGTTCAACCTACTGGAGATATTGTTGATTTTGTCCAACTTTGACGTAGACTTTCCTCCAACTTTTTGTCCAACTTTCAATTTTCTTTTGGTTTTTTATCGGAATTTTGTAAATTAATTTTTTGATCTTGAAAAATATTTTAAAACGAAATAAAAAAACAAAAACTGAAGAAATTCATTTAAATCTTTCTTTTAAAAGACAAAAATCTATTTTGACGACCGGCTAGCACTTCAAAATTGTTTAGGTTTTTCATGCCAAATCTTATCTTTTTTAATTTCTATTTTTGTGTGTTGGATATACTTTATGCGTCACTCCTGGGAGATGTTTTTGTTTCCCTCACAAGAATTACACTCAAATGAAGTTGACACAGCGGATTTGGAATATTTAGCGTGGATTTAATTTGGCTCAGCAAGGATTTTTTTTAATTTGGTGCGGATTTAATTTGACGCAGCAAGAAATTTTTTTAAATTTGGCGCGGATTTAATTTGGCGCAGCAAGAATTTTTCGAAAATGTCGTAGACCTTTTTTAGTTTAATCAGAATCAATAATCGCCGTATAATAACAGACGGTATGATTATATGAAACTTGAAACTTTAGGCGTACATCATAAAAGTTTAGAAAAAAGATTAATATTCGTTTAAAGTTTACTTTTTCGTAATGAGAAAAAAAACTTGGCTCGGATTTAATTTGGCGATTTTCGGCATTTTGCGCCAATTGCGCCAAAATATCTCCACTTAAGGTATTTTAAGATGTTGGCTGAGGTAAATTATATACATTTTTTTATTGGAACATTGACCAAAGGAAGTCTACAGATGTTCTTAATTTTTCTGAAATCAAGCCTTAAAATATTCTTTATATGTTCTCAATAACATCTTTGATAGCTATTTTTAAGAAATTTAGAACAAGCTTAAAAGGTTAGAATAATCTTAACATGTTCTTAACTTTACACGCTTTTTTAAATTAAAATAGACTTTATAGGAATATGCATGATGAAATTGGCCAAAAAGTTTAGAATGTCCTAAGAATAATACCTTGAAATTTTTCAAGGTCAAAATGTATTTTTGGATTTATTTCTTGATACCTCAGATAGGAATCGGCGCTGGCGCTCGCTGTTTTTCCTTTGTAAAATCAAATTTCTCTTTGAATTCGGCTAACGTTTTATTGGTTTTGCAAGAAAAATCGAAAGATTTTATTATGTTTATTGCTGCTAGAAGCCAACTTTGGATATATGGATATAATTTATTTTGGTACTAACAGTAGAGTTAGTTTGATAGATAAATAGGATGAGGAAGAAAATTATTTTAATGTCAGCTGACTGAGGCTACTGGGAAAAAATGTCTGGGCATCGTCTTCACAGAGAATGCTGCCGTACTTTGACAAAACCAGGTAAGTCCAAGAAAGTTTATTTCAAGAAAAACGCGTAAATCATTTCCTTTAAAAAAGAAGTCCTTATATTGCAAGAATCGAATCCCAAACACAAAATCTTTTATTTTAATTTACATAGGATTATTTCTCATGCCTGAAAGCTACTTTTTCTTGAGGAAAATCAAAAAGTCCAAATTTTGGACTTACCTGGTTTTGTCAAACATCAAAGTACGGCAGAATGGGTGTACGGTGGGATAGGCAGCAAATATATTTGCCATTGTACAAAACACCGTATACTTGGCAAAGTACGTCGTCTACTTGAAATATTATATATAGAAAAGAATAATTTGGAACTTTGGTATAAGACTTAGTTCTCTGTTGTTGTGAGAACCAAAATGGTTAGGATATTTAAAAAGAGTGATAAAATTTTAATTTAAAAAATATAGGTTTCTAAGGGTAGGGTCAAGTTTGCAATCAAAACAAACAATTGAAAAAGGTTTAAATTCAAAGTGAAGGTCACCTCAAATGGTTGTCTCAAAATTACAGGTAAGGAATTGAGATTTCTTTAAGCATATTTTGGCAGTTTTAGTGCAGAATTCTGCAGTAAATATATTTTGGGGTAATACTAAAGCACACAACCAGCCAGAAAAAGGCACAGCGAGCCTCAACCAGCCAGAAAAAAGCACAACCAAGCCACATCCATTTCTCAAGGACACTGTCAATTCACTATTTGTCATAATATTATAAATTTCTGATGGCAGTTGCATGTTACCAATCTGAGTTGAAATTCAAGGAAGACAGAAATATTCACTAAAAGATTTATATATTAGTTCGTTTGATAATTAGCTAGGTGAGCAAGTATCGTACAAACCTAGGGGCTACTCTAGGACAAAGACAATTGAAGGATCTATCTTTTGCGAATATATGTGCAGTGTTTAGATAAAATTATGTGGTATTCTCAATGTGTAATTCTCATGTGGCTTTCATGTTTACCATCAAGGAATGATGCTGAGGCATAAAACCAACGATTTTATTTTATATTGACAATATATTTCGATAACTTTTTATCATTTTCAGGTCTAAAAACAAAGTAAAATCAAAGATAAAATATCTTGCAAAACAATCTATACACAGTTAAAAACATATACAACTCTCTTTACATAATAACCAAATGGATAAAGTTGTGAAAAAAAACTTAAAAACTTGACGATAGAAATACAAAAAATAAAAGGCTACCTAGGGAATAAGAGAACTATTAAATCTTTATTACCAATTGATGGCTTCTATACTCGTCCTTTGTCTTAAGGGATGGTTTAATTTCCTCAATCCACAAGGCTTCCAAAATCATTAAATGCGACAATGACTTAAATGACTGATCGATAATTGTTACGTCATTTATTGTATGATATTAAGTGAGGGCTATTTCAAAGTTTTTCAAATTATACGACGGGCATTAATCTTAAATTTCACGAAAAAATCGTATCATTCCTGGTTAATCGTATGACAGATATCTCTTCTGTAATAAAACAAAAAGACAAGGCTTCCTTCCACTCGAATGATACGCCTACACAATAAAAACACTTGATATCTTCGAATGTTCGAAAGTTTTAACGAGTTCAGTATTTTAAAGAGTTCATAATAATGCTCGAACATTTTTGAAATTGATCAGTTTTTATTTTTAGTATTAGTGAAATCGATTTGTTTTTCTCAAAAAAAATATCTGGGGTATTGCAACTCTGGTTGGAGTAAATCTTTTACTGAGTAAAAAATTGTGATATTGTTATACAGAATCTTTCATTGCTCGGGCTCCGTCACATTCGAGGGTTTACGGTTACTCATGTTTGTGAAAAAAATCAGGAAAATTTGGATGATATTTGGGCGGTATTTAAAGGGTCGTAAAGAATATAGGTTATTGGCAAATCTTGTCTATTTGCCTCCCCAGCGTTGACAAAGATACCACGCTACTGATGTGACCAGGTCGATGCAGATATTTTTTCAAGGAGGAAAAATACCTGTAGTAAAAAGTTCAAAAAATTTCCATTTCGTCCCCCGGTACTGAAAGTCGTGGCTTCGCGTCTGATTATGGTTCCCTCGAGACAATGCACTTATCTTTGTAATTTAGGTTTATATATTAAGAACATGATAAAGAACCCCTGATGCTGGAAATGGAGGGAAAAATAAGAACATCCAGCCTCAACCAAAATTTTGATATTCTAATAAAAAACACGTGTAGGTTAATTTATAGGACCCTGGAGGCTAAATAAGAGAACATTAAATCAACGGTTAAATAAAGGAGAAATATCAACAAAAAAATGCAAAATACCTCCTTTCAAGTAATTTGGGCAATCATAACCGTTTTTGTTGTTAATAACGACCTAGTCAGAAAAGATTTTAGCCACCATCTTTGCCCGGAACATGTTCAGATCAGAGAGTTCCGATTTTAAAGGAAATACAATAGAATTTCAAGGGGTCCAAAAAAGTGTTCTATCCTGTTATCATCATCCTTAAGAGTGAACGGATAAAAAGTTTATTGAAATGCATTCTTTCCCTCGTTTTTTTTTACTTTCCCTTGCCCTTGCTGACGAAGTATTGTGATTTATTCTTTTATTCATATGCTTTCCTCTGATTGATTTAGTTTTAGGTAACACTTTTAAAATTTTTGATCTATCTGTCAAACTTGAATAAGTTTTTTCCAATTCCGCACTGCTGGGTCTCTACCATCCATCCATCTAAACTCGACCCAAAATTATGATTTCTAATTATTTCTTTTACCATTTCTTTGCAGGTAAGTTCACAAACATGGACAAATAATTTGTTGGTTTGTGGACGATGACTTTCATCCTTGGAGTGTGTAATTGTAAGGTTGGCCATGGTTTTATTCGTGGTCATATGAAGTATTTCCAGTAAAACAGAAATTTTCTGGTCTGGAGATTTACTGATATCCTTAAAAAGCTTGCACTTGAAACACCTTTTTTCTAATAATATTTAACTTTTTTTTTAAACAGAGAATTTTCAAAACCATATTATTTCGATGGATAAAATAGCTCATCCAAATATGAGGGTTTTTTGGATTCTCTGGGAAAGCTTATAAGTTTTGTAAATAATTCAATTTGAAATATAAATAAAAAATCTTTTATGTTTTCTTGACTTTATTTTCTTCTTAAAATGTTATACATATTCTATTTAGATTACATGACTAATGTTGTTGTGTCAAAAACAAATCTAAACCACTACAAGAAAAACTAAGGTGAAAATAAAACTAGAATAAAAAATTAAATTACAGGGCGTTAAATTGATTTGTTAAGAAACCATATTATCAGTAAAAATTCTATAAAATTTTGATGACAACGTGGTCAAAAATACGTTTGAAACTCTTTTTCTCCATGCTAGCTTTTATGATTTTCTAATCTAACTAAGGGTCGACAAAAGAAACCATGATGTAACGAACGCCCTTGGTTGTTGTTAGCCCTTCGTGTTGATGTGTTAAACGCCCTGGGTGGATAAGTGTCCACCCCACCTTTGTTCCTTTCACTGAACAATTGTATCTTGTAAAGCGTACACCACCGCCCTAAAAAATCAAAATTATGACGCATAATTCTTAATTAATAATAGTACTAAAATTATACCTAAACGTCAAAAAACGCACATGTAATTGTATGAAATTTGATAATAAATTAATTTATGAAAAGGTCTACTCTTGTAGAGAAAAAAATAGAAAGTTTTCTACCTCATAATCAGTGCCTTGGTTATTCAAAGCAGTGTTGATAGTGAAAGTTGATGCATCGTGATGAGGTGCTAACGATCGCTGACCATTTGTTGTGTATTTAACAACGAAATTCATATGTGATGTGCACTGAAATTTAAAATATGTGATTGAAACTTTGCTTCTGTTGGCAATGACATAATAGCAGTGTGAAATAAAGCCCCTTGAATCTCTTTTAACTGGTCTCCGGGTTCCCAGTGGTCAACAGAAACTAGACACTGGAAATTGCTTTTTTTTTTAATCAGGGAATTTTTGAAAAAAAGTCTCTCAAAATCAGGAAATTCTTTTTACACATCGTTTAAAATCAGAAAGCTAATAATCTAAAAAAAATTCCGGTTGGCACCAATACTCAATGATTGACTTCGATGAGACTTTAAAAATAAATATTGTCTTTAACAAAAAGTAATTTTCCATTCAAACTCAGGCCTCCGCTCCGGGGAAAAGTATTCTCTTTGTATGCTTGTATATTATTTTTTACATTTAGATAAAATACTACTAATTAAAAGTGATAATTCTTAACATTTCTAACTTATCAATCAATTGAAGTGATGAAAAATACGAAGGATGGACTTACATCAGTGCTATAACCTGTAAAGAAATTGATAACAATGGGTTTGATATATGATTTCAACATCTTTAACCAATGTCTCTCATATCCAATCTGTGGAAGAATTCCATACGAACAGCTGTTATGTAAGTTTGTATTAACTTTTATTAGCTACTGCTCTATTTTGTTGGATATTCCTCAATTTCTTTCTCATTGTTTCATGAAATTCAAAGAATCAAAGGTGGGATCGGATTCAGTTTCAGTTCAGGCGAATCATTTGGTACGATGGAAAACCTCCGAGGGTACTCAAGATCGTTAAATGGCTTTTTTGGACGTGCGTTGTACACCATTCGCCCTCTAAAGATTGATTGAGCGTAAAAAGAAAGCTTGATTTTCCGATTTTGTTTGTTCTATGAAGTTTTATCTCCCTAACATTATGTTACCTGGTTCATATGGATGTCAACAGTTGGAACATTTTCATATCCTCCATCAAGTCGCTTGTCCTTATAGGAGAAAACAATACAGTTTTAGGGATGTGTCTTCAAAGCAAAGAAAATATTAAATTTTTAATGGTATTTGAAAAGTGAATTTCCTGGGAGGGTAGTAGGGAGGGAGTATGTGCAGACCAGACCCCTCGAACCCGACCCTTAGGGAAACTGATCTTTCCCAAAAAACGACCCTTTGAGAGACTTTTTGGAAAGTTTTATAAAAAATTGACCGAAATTGAATGTTTTTCTTCATTTGTACAGATTCATTTAATTACCTCGTGTTGTCCATCTGACCATTTTCCAAAGGCTTCGCATTCCTACAAGTCAAAAAAAGTAAAAGGGTTTACAAGCTGGTTTAGAAGTGTTATGTGTCTGACACCCCTGTCAAACTACCCAGGTGGAGGTTAAAATTCCACCGGTGTGACTCTTTTTCCCACCGGGGCTTGAATTTTGCTTAGTTTTTTATTACAGAGTGGATGCCAAATTTCACCGGATTTTTCAAATTTTCAAAGGTTCTGGATGGGTTTTTTTCACGGGGGCTTAACTTTTGACCATCTATTTTCACCAATTTGATCCCGAGGCGGATCTGAACGAGGTACTGATCCAGGGGTGTTTTCTGTTCTATTTCCCATTCGGATTTGAAATAGAGATTCCACTTGATATATTCTTTGACTGTGGAACGTTTATAAAGTTCATGGATAATAGATCAGTAGACACAAATAAACGATTGGAATATTCAAATCTTACATTTATCATATCTTTAGTCCATCTTTGGTTGACAAATGGAAAAATGTAAACGTCGGGACATGGCTATAATATGGAGATAGAAATGAGATTGTTATTGTTCTAAACCCCCCCCCCCCTTTTTTTTAACGCTCTTGTCCTGTAAACACATAACATCATCTTGCCGTCCAAACAACGTCTTTTCAACGTCAAAAATGGACGTCAAAACAACATCTCGTGTTCACTGAGATGAAAGTTGTCTGTGTGAATATGATAGCAACAGCTGACCTCCTTTACATTAGAGAAGGAGCAAATTTCAAAAAGTATGCAGACCTCTAAACTGATATTGTAAGAAGAAGATTCTAAGAGTTTTCCTACTCCAACCGAAAAATGTATTTACGAACCCGAACGGTATCTTTTTGTGAACACTTTAAAGAGCTTTTTAAAATTACGATCAGGTTCCCTAATCCTGACCCCCCCCCCCCCCCTTTAATCTACAGAAAAAAATTGGTCTTTACTTTTACATAATTATGGACATTATAAAAAGAAGGGGAGGTCAGGATTAGGCAACCTGACGGTATTTGCTACTGTCAAGAATTTTCCACGACTCAAACTCAATACTCTGTTTCATTCGATTCAAATCTAAAAGAAGAATTGGAGTTACTACGTAAGACCCTTTAATGCTATTGCAAATATTTATGGTTTTTACCTCAATTAGCTTAACATCAGGTTGTAAATATTTGTGATAGTCTTTGTGAAGATAACTTCTCTCCCAGTCCTAAAATTGACAAAAATAATCCGCCAATTTTGTAACGACTATAACTAAGGTTTTCATGTGGAAAAATAAAATGTTCTTTATATATTTTCGATACGTTGGGTTTGGTTGTAAAGGCATAAGGTTGAAGAGGCGAACTGTTTGTGAAAAGTAGCATAAATCAGCTCTAAAGAAAGGTGGATCAAAATTCTAAGCACTGCCAAAAGATATTTCAAATTTCTGACGCCAACAGGGACAACAGGGACGGTTTTTCTTGTTTCCCAGGCACATGAACGAAATATACAAGACAACCTACTGTCATGAAAGTTCAGTTTCCAACCTTTTAAACCAGTCCCACTCATCCTATTTTGAGATCTAATTGTTTAAAACAATGAAAAACTTGTTTACCCATTCATTGTCAAAGAGTTGATACAAATCTCCGTGCTTTCTTGTCGTTGAATATGTATCTGTTTTCTTCAAATGTCCAAATTGATGGATGTTTGTAGCATACATGAAAATACCCTGAATATAGTAAAAATGTTCACGTTATAAAAATGGTTTTTTCCACAAAAATAATTTTCACAGGGGGAGAGGATATAAGCTTTTTCACATAATTTACCTCCGGGCTTTTAAAAGTTTCAACCCCCGATTTACTTCCTTTGCACAATTTTCTTCTGAATGAGCTCAGTTTCTTTCTTTTTCTATTTGAGCACTCACTCGTTTTTTATGCTCTCCGTGTGGTTATTGTCTGTTTTGAAGATCATTTCCCGTAAACAAAATATTTGCGGGGAAGTGGTTATTTTGGTTCACTCGGGTGTGCACGTCAAGTACGTTATAGGAATGGCGTAGAAACATTGTCAAAACATCGTTGAAACTACAGCGTTGGAAAAGCGTATTGTGTCTGTTGGGGAAGGTTAAGATCTTTTTGCGGCTGTTTGCAGCAAATGTCATAGTGAGTAGGTTCACCACAAATAAACAGTAACCAGCAGACCAAAGACATTTGTTCAACGTTGTTCAAACGTCTTGACGACAATCTTTTAACGTTGAAACAACGGGATAACAAAGGAATAAGATTTAGACCTTTTTGCGGTTGTTTGCAGCAAATGTCATATCGAAATCAGCGCCGGGTGAATAAAAAGGATCATGGACCATCTCTGACAGTTTTTCTCTCCGAATCAGATAACAATTTGTGACGTAGGGTGAGTTCCAGACTCCTACGCGTTCACCATTTACAATACTGAGGTAGTCTGGTGCTCGTTTATAATAACCATCTTCATCTATAGCTCCCCAGAAATTTGACCAGAGCCTTCCTCGTTCACTGAGAATAGGCGTTATGAATGTTCTGTGACGAAAGAAAGAAAAGCAAAATTCGTATATATTTTTTTTTATCAAACGCTGTTAGTCCATATTCGAATAACAGTAATGATTGTTACTTTATTAAAACCTCCCTTTAAACAGTAGATCTTTTGATTCAAAACAATCAATGATTCAAATTTTCATATGCTTGCTTATAAAAAAAACATGTTCATAGATTTTTAACACTAACTGCTACAAGTGCAAAGGTATGTTTGAAAAATGGTCGATTCTGCTGATTTCCGTCTGACACCAAGACAGAGCTGAAACTGATTGTGGATTTTGTGAAAATGGCCAAATGTGACCCCATTACTCTCACTCTCAACCATTCGTTTTTAATAAACGAATAAAAAAACAGGTCCACAATCTCACCTGTTTTGTTCAATAAGAAGTTGCAATGTTTTTGGATTGGACAGCGAGACCTCAGCATCCACACTGAAGTAGTAATCACAATAAATTGTTTTACATTGTTGCATACCCAGGGTCCTTGCATCGTCTGCTGTAATTGAACTTTTTGGTCCTTTGTAGGTGATTGACATGTACTTGTTTTGATACTCGGTAACCCAGGGCTCGATATCGTTGTCATGGTACTCTTCCTATGGGAAATAAACAAACGAAATGAAGTATAAAGTAGAAGCTCTGTAACAGAGAACAGACGATCCCAGCTCATTTCGCATGATTGCGTGAATGCGTAAATTGTAGAATTTTCCCCTGAATGCATAGATTTGGGGATGGCGGAGGGGGAGGTCTCATAGCAGAGTAATCTTAGCCAAATGAAAAAAGTCTTCCACGGGTTATAGTATTAAAATTCTACTGTTTATAGTTTTCTTACAGATGTTTATGTGTTATGCCCATTGTATAGAATTTTTTTATCTGTAAGTTTTACTGGCATGGTATGTAATATTTTCCATTGAAATGTTATCAAATTGTTCTCATTATCAGAAGTATTCTTTTCAGGTATTCTTTACGATGCCCATGAAGGCTTATTCGTAGCAAGCGGCAAAAACTGTGAAAATTTCTTCGCATATAAATATTATAAAGCTTTTGCACGGCGCGCATTGAAAGCGAGCCTTCAGGGCTAACGTAATTCGTCACAGGTTAGGAACATAGATGGATAAATAAGCACATAGAAGACTCAGAAGTTTTGACGGAGAGTGTTTAGTTTGTCCATGTTTCCTTGACAACTGGTCAAGTCAACATCCTCCGTCAATAGCTTGTATATCCACTACTGTGGAAGTTGCGTACAAAATTCAGTTGAACTGAGAACACATACATTACTGTAAAGAAAGATGAATATTCTGTTCTTTGGGTAATCCAATTTTGATATGAACTTGAGATAATCAGCCACAAAGGGTGTTGGTTGGTAAACATACAATCCAATCACAACCACTGGCCATTGATTCCTCTAAAGAAGAAGAATAGAAAATTCAGTTTTCAATATTGCTCGGGAAAAGCAGGTAGATGATTATGCGCCCGGCCCGGCGCGGCGGTAACGTGAACTTAAGTTCAGTTCGGTGCTACGTTGGTGATGAATATTTTTGACGTAATAACATACATTTTTGACGTCAAATAAAAAAAGTCTCTAAAGGGTTTTTATTAAAGGAGTTTCCTGCAGCAATTAAAAGATTAATACCGGAATCGTTCAAAGGGACGACGAATTGGTATATCGTGAGATTTATTGCGAATCTTTATTATGAAGAGATTTTTAAAGAAATTGTGCTGCTTCACTTCGAGTTCAGTTGAAGAAACTGAATGTAAGTATTTCCTTTTAATTTCTTGTGACTTTTTTTTTGGGAAAAAAAGATTTACACGTTCAATGTCATGCCTTAAAAGGTAATTAAGTTGTTCTTATTTATCTTAGCAATTATGATATCATTGTTCTTATATAAATGCACATATTTTACATACCCTTTCGTCTGACAAACCGACTAAAAGTTTAGTTTAGTTTAGTTTAGTCGGACAAAGTTGACCAAATAGTTAAGAGGTGACTAAAATTCAGTTGGACAAATAATCTTGTCCGATAAGGTGCTCTTCATAACTAAAAACCACCACGACAATTTTTTATTTTCGGAGGATTTTTTTTTTACCGCTCGTATAACGTATGTGGTATCTCTGAAAAACATAACGTATGTGGTATCTCTGAAAAACATAACGTATGTGGTATCTCTGAAAAACCCAGCAGACCCTGAACGTTGTTTCAACGTCTAAACGTTCTAAAATGCTTTATAATGATAATTACTAAAAGCGAATAACATTTTTAGCAACTGATTATCTATAATGGGAACGTGTCCCACGTGATCTAAAATAGTTTCCAATCCCTATCCCTGGGGATGGGGGAGGGGGTCTGAGGTTTGCAAAGGCTTTAAAATCAAAATCAAGGGAGGATTGTAGAATCGTTGTTTAAGCCTCCTTCGAAACTATTGATTAAAGACTGGTATGAAAAATAGCATAACATTATTTATTCTTGATGTATTTCATTTCATAGTTGCATACGATGTCAACACTGCTCGTTCAGTAGAGCTTGGCCCGACGACGTGTGAAGACAGAGAGGAGCAAGTGTTTGCATTCTATTCCGAATGGTTTGAGCAAGAAGATGAATTGCCAACGACTGAGAGTGTTCGTCGCCGAGAGTTCGAGCAGGAATTTTTGGAATTGTTGCGGCAAAACGACGAACGAGAATTCGATTATGAATTTGAAGTTTTCGATGAAGGGTACGAAGATGAAGAAGATGAGGCTGATGATGAAGATGATGAAGATGAAACAGTTCGCATTGAGACCTTTTGGTTGTATTTGCGAGATAACAAAGCCATAAAATTGTTCGATGTGGACGACCACACTTTGGTCCTTTACCATGAACCTAAAAAGGCAGAAAAAAAACATGTAGATGTTTTGAGAAAAAAAGATGCGAACGGCATACGATCACAACCCTTCGACGAAAACAAATTATACGAACGGCTTAAAATCACAAGCCTTCGACGAATACAAATGATGCGAACGGCTTACGATCAAGCCTTCGACGAAAACAAATGATACGAACGGCTTACGATCACAAGCCTTCGACGAATACAAATGATACGAACGGCATACGATAACAAGCCTTCGACGAATACAAATGATACAAATGATATGAACGACCACTAACAAGATTTGGTTTGCTGGATTTTATGATAAACGACTGTATAAAGATAGAGACAAATGACTCGTTTTGAATTAGAGGGCTATTCAAAATGAGGCTACTCGTATTATGGGAACAAGGCTAAAGGGATGAGTCTTGTTTCCATGACAACGAAAATTTTAAAATTTTAAAATGAAGAAAAATGGGAAATAGAAGAAAGCAAACCTGTTACTATATTGATTGTACATTGTCGCATCAAACAAATAACCATCATTAAATATATATCATTCATAAACATAATATTTTTTGTTTCATATTATTCTTATTCTTCGTCTTGACAAAGAATTATAATATTATCTTATCTTATCTTTTAATTTTCATTATTTCTAGGTATTTATATTTCCGTTATTGTTTCTTCACTTAATCTCTTGAGCAATGTAACACCCAATGAATCCTGAACCATTTTATACCAACACTTTTTTTAATGTGACTTTGTGTTTAATCATATTTGTTCAACACGCGAATAAATTTTTCGTTATTCCTTTTTCTCTACTTCCTTTTGATTCCCTTTTCCACAGCATAGTTTTCTCAAGTTGATTTTTACATTTTATTTTAACATTTACAACTTTTCCACTATTAATATAATATAATATTAATATATAGATATTTTATTTTATTTATTTATTTAATACAAACATAAGCTAGTCCTCTGAGAGCCCTGAGGTTTTTCTTTCCGATACTTTATGTATTCCATGTTTTTAATTTCACAATCGTTCGACTTCGAAGTATATAATTTTTCTTTTACTTTGTGTGGCTTATCTCCAAAATTTCTGAGTCAATATAAGCTTGGTTCCGACTGCTTGAGTTTTTTTTAGTTCTTTTCCATGATATTCCACGAAATTTTTTCTTTGTTATTTTTTTTACAGATTTAACATTAAATATATATGAAGATATGTAATATCAGTCATTTTAAAGAAAGGAAAAGCTTTGATATATAAGAAACTTAAAAAGATCTAACTAAA
>JAUJPO010090670.1:0-23937 GCA_032270745.1 Tiaropsis multicirrata | reverse complement strand
CACTTCCAAATCGTTTGTGGTTTTGAAAATTCTTGGGAATTTCCCTTTTTTGCCAAAAATTAAGTCACCGATTGTAGATCATTGGTTTTATTCCTTTTAGGGAAACGATTCATGATATCCATTAACGTAATATTTTCTACGGAAAAAATGAAGATGTTTGCCGCTTTCCGGACTAGCCTGTAGAAATGTGCGCTACTTTATAGAGCATAGGCTGTTGTAAAAAGACCCGTTCTCGGATGCTTAAACCTCGCTATTGTTCCATTTTACAGATTGCAGAGTCGGATTCACATTCTCTCCGTCACAAACTTCAAACATGGTCCACCAGTTACTGGAACCTGTGCGATGCTCTAGCCATCGTTCTCTTTTATGTTGCTCTTGCACTGCGATTGCACAGCAAGGAAACGCTGCTGTACGGTCACGTCGTATACGCTGTAGACATAATCTTTTGGATTTTGAGGATTTTGGACATGTTTGGAGTCAATAAGCATATTGGTCCTTATGTTGTCATGATTGGAAAAATGGTGGGTATATTTCTATTGTTTTTGTTACATTTTTGTTTTTCTATGGGAAGCATTTTAAACATCTCTGTGACCGATCCCTTACTGCTTGCTACTTCGCTTACAAAAAGCCCATTTTTTCTCCTATAAGTGGATAAAATATTGTCACCCCAGTAGAGAATGCTCTTTCTCACCAGTGGTAAAACAAAGAAAATAAAAAAAGAGCAACCTCACTGAAAATATGATGAAAGAAAAATAGACTTTATGACCCTACTTAAAAAATCATCACCTTTTGACCCAAACAAACAAATGGGTTTGCAAGTTTTACCCTTCATTCCATTGAGTCTTTAGTACCCACTGGGGTACAAAGACAGGAGATGGATAGGATAATGCTCGAAGGCTTATATGGATTCGATGGTATCATCAATATTATTTTAATGCGATTTTAAAATGTCTCCCCAGTGACTACTGAAAGCTCAATGGGGTGAAAGTCAAAACTTTCAAACCTTTTTCCAGTCTATTGTTCTTTCATCAAATTTCTCTCAGGGGTGACTCTTCTTCTTTGTTTGTTTTACCAAGGATGTATAATAGAACTCTGGATAAACATCTTATAAAACTGTGGAGAGCAAGGCATTGTTTATCTATTGATTTGGAAAACAATTGATGTTCCAGCATTGTCCGCAAAGGACAACTGTCATGGCGGCTCTAAGATCATTGATTTTGAAAAATGTTTAATAAACTTTTTCCTTAAAAGCCATATTTCTTCTATCGTCTTTATGCTTTCACTGACAGAAACTTTTAGATCAAAATCAGAAAAGCTTTACAGTCACTTTTCTCGAATCGCATTTTGGAAATACTTCTTTATACAAGAAAAATGTAGGAAAACGTGTTAAACAGTACTAAAATTTTAGATTGAAATATCCCTAAGCCATTAACTTGTTGAGTGCCAAGATTTGAATATGATAAATTTCAAGATCTTCACTTTATAATGGGATAAAAATGTTTTGGTGGCGCGCGGTGGCATGGTGGTTTTAACAAGGCTTAAGTATAAAAGATTCTGGTGTCATCATATAGTTTCTTATAGATAGCGTGTTTTCGACAATTATAACTCAACCTGAAACGTCATAACAACATATCCTTAGGAACTAGTTTTATGATCCTCTCTAAGGAAAACTTATGATTCCATTTGGGACTTGAGTTGTTGTATCTTGTACACCTTTCCCGAGATTATTTAGATTTTTTCAAAAACACTAATCCAAAACGCTGATCTATTTGCAATTGGTTTAAAAAGATTCTACTACGAAATACAAAATCAACAAAAAAAGTTATGTAAAAAGCTCTTCCGGTTCTTGAGATATTTTATTATTTAAATTATTTTTTAAACAATAGATTTCCATGGAAACGGAATAGAAACGAGGCCGGGCTTGTTAAAATATCTTTAAGAGAGGTTTGACCATAAAAACAAAGGAATTAAAACAGCTATAAAAAAGGAACGGAAAGAGGTTTTGATCTCAAATTTTCAGGACTGTTTTTATATTATAAAAGCTTCAAAAATTTCTAATTCTCATTTAAAATTGAAGAGGTCGAAAAAAATCCATAATCTCGGGAAAAGTGTATTGAATAAGGCAATAAAAAAGGAACGAAAAATTATTTTATTACGACATAGCTAGAACATGAAAAATCGATGGAAACTCAGCAAGTTGTTTATCCAGAGTTCTATTATATATTCTTGGTTTTACCAAGTTAAAGAAAATTTCCAGTGGGCTGGATCCCGGTGGATCACAGCGACAGCCGTGTATCATCCAATACAATAGGCATCCCGCGCATGCAGAGGACCTTCTTTGCGTCAGGTAGAATTTTCCATTACAAAATTAATACATATACCAATGGATACTCCTAAAAACCTAAAAGAAAAGAGGTACCCTTTATCTACTGATATAGGAGGATTTTAGGGTTGAATTTCTTTTCTGGTGAAAGTTAGTAGTCTTTGATCGTCCTCCCAGGCCATTAATGATCACACGAAAAACGTATTTTTTGCGTTTTACCCCTCAAACCTACAAATAGTTTTTTGGTAATAACATTTCGTTAACTTTTGTTAAATCTTTGAGCAATTTCGAATTTTATGACACTTTTATTTAATTGGTCGTAAAATTACATTTATAAGAGGTTGGTAAAAAGTAAAAACTTTTTGAGGGATATTCACTGGTAATTTCAATGTTGTAAGGTAAAAACATTGTGGCATCGATACATTGAAGTAGAGTGGACCAACAATTTATTCTATTTTAACGATATATTTCGACAATTAATTGTCATCATCAGGTTATTAAAATTTAAAATCAATAAAAATCAGTTTGAAAACAGATGTAAAATTACAAAATATACAAAGTTCAAATCACAACACACAACCGTACTCATACGTATTTCAAAAGATTTAATTTTTTTTGTTTTTGGTAGACAATTGACATGGTCAATTTCCTTTTCGTCCTGGTCGTCTTCACCCTTGCGTACGGTGTGTCAAGATACGCTATTTTGAATCCGTTTACCAAACGATCGTGGAGCACGCTTTACAAGTTGGTCATGATACCTTACTTTCAAATTTATGGTGAATTGTTCCTGGAATACCCTCAGGAAGACCCGGGTAAGAATCCTTTTCAAAACGATTCTATGCTAAACTTAAACTAAAGGCGAACGCTCCTTATCTCGAACTTTCACTATCTCGAAAAAGTTTGTTATCTCGAACTCTTTAGATAACGAACGTCTACTGTAGTAACTTTTTCGAAACATAAAGAAAAAAATTGATTCAAATTAACGATATATATTCCGTCGAATTTTCCTGGACAATAATAAGCGACACCTCCCCAAATATCATCTTCTTGTTGTCTGTTTAATTATTTAGATAAGACAATCTTCGAGACACCGATTCACTCCGACCATCAATACATACAGGTAGTGGCGGCTATTATCATGTCTATTTATCTCCTGGTGGCCAACATCCTTCTCATCAATCTGTTAATCGCTATCTTCAAGTAAGTTAATCCATTATTCGCGTAAAATCATTAAATATTTTCAAAAAAATATTAGGCGAATAAATTGCTACGCTCAAATTACACGATACTAAGGACCGTACATTTGTTCAACAAAAGAGTGCTTAATATGAATTGTAACTGAAAACTAGCGTTAATAAGAAAATTTGTTTTCGCGGGCTGATAATCGTAAGAGTAAACCTAACGTTAAACGTGAAACTACTATTAGTATCAAATAAAATCATATTACTTTTACTTCTCAAATATGTAGGCTTTTGCAAAATGGTCAAATACTCTTTTTGCTGAACGAAATATTTTTTTACCCTTAAAGTACACATGTCAATTTATTTTTACGGCTTTTTATATTTTTTTTGTTTCGTCAGTAATACGTACACACAGGTTCAAGCCAATTCAAACGAGATATGGAAGTTTCAACGTTACCGTCTCATTCAAGAATATTCGGCTCGTTCCGCATTTTTTCCGCCACTTTCCATTATCGTCCACGTCTATCTTTTGTTCCGTTGGCTGTTCACCCACTGCTTTCGAAAAGCTGGAAATGGGACACATACTGATCGAAAATTAAGTAAAGATTTTATTTTTTTTTGAATTTCCTAAAACTTTTGATAAAACTTTTTTGGGGTAGAAAAAAGGGACAGGACAGGAGTGTTGAGGATATTAATTTCCTGTCCGAGGAGTCCGTGGTTTTCCAAGGGGGTACACCAAAATCTGGGGGGAAATGAATCCCAAGAGAAGATATTGGTAACGTGATCAATAAGTGAGCAAATTGACATTTGACTTATTTCTTATAAACAAAGATAAAGTTGACAAAAGTAATATCAATACATTGCCAAACCAGTGGATTTTTACTGACTATGATTCAACAATAATTTTTTACTCACAAAGTTTGTA
Organism: Tiaropsis multicirrata; assembly: GCA_032270745.1. Taxonomy (NCBI): domain Eukaryota; kingdom Metazoa; phylum Cnidaria; class Hydrozoa; order Leptothecata; family Tiaropsidae; genus Tiaropsis; species Tiaropsis multicirrata. The sequence continues at coordinate 19,508 of JAUJPO010090670.1, read as the reverse complement.
ATGATTTCTACTGGGTATAACGCAAAAATGTCTAAGAAATGTTGGAAATCAAAATAAGTCGAGTGTTGGTCTAAAAATCCAATGTAGTATTCGTTTTTTTTTAATCCGAGAGGTACTCCTCGAAAATGTTGATATTCTCAACAGTGGATGTAAAAAAAATCCTGGAAAATCGCAATTCAGTTCAGTCCATGAGCCGTTTAGCCTGATGATCATGCAAACACAATCTATAACATACAGTGTTGGATACAAGAAAGAGGCAGGCTTTCTTATTCAGGAAGAGTAATTAGTTTCCATATAAGGTAATAGGTCAACTAGTGCACTCTCCTTCATTGGTTAGAGCCTACCACTGTAGCCGAGCTTGTAACATATATCATAAAGACAAAGAACCGCTGCAAAGCAATCTTAGAGTGGTGAGAAATCATTACAAACTTTGTGAGTAAGAAATGTTTGTTGAATCATAGTCAGTAAAAATCCACTGGTCTGGCAATGTATTCATATAACTTTTTGTCAACTTTCTCTTTGTTTAAAAACAATAAGTCAAATGTCAATTTGCCCACTTTTTGATCACGTTACCAATATCTTCTCTTGAGATTCATTGGTCCATTTTTTGATCACGTGATCAAAAAGTGGGCAAAACAAAGCAATTTGTGCACGCAAGTTCAAAATGTAAACAGAAGGCAAATAAAAAAGACTTCCAGACTGGGGTTTTTACACTTGAATTCTTACATTGAATGTTTTATGCTTTATTTTTATAAACATATAAAAAAAATTTATAACTTTTAGAGAAATTTCTGAACAAAGATGATCTTCACGATGTTAACTTGTTCGAAGAAAAATGTTTAGCAAGTTACTTGAGACGACAAAATTCCATTTATTCAGCGTCTAATGAAGAAAAACTTCGCATCATTAATGACAGGTATAAATAATTGGGTTTTTCCAAAAAATTCCGTACCCCTCCCCTTCTGTTGAGGATGTCAATTTTTTCTTAGCACCAGAAAAAGGAAGAGGGAGCTCAGGCTTGTTGTGCCTGCCGAGTTTCAATGTTTTTCTATGCATATAAAACTTATACAACGAATTGATTAAAAAGAAAACTAAATTGAGCTATTTAGAACTCGTTGTAAAAGATTATGTTGACAAGAAAAATTTGAGTAAAAACATGTTTTTTTCATTTTCCTTTATGTTCTAATAAGCGCCGCTTTGCATTGGATTCTAGGTGCGGCGCTTATTAGAGGGCGGCGCTTATTTTGAAAAAAATCTATAGGTGCGGCGCTTATTGGAGAGCGGCGGCGCTTATTTGAGGAAATACGGTAATCCAGCGATGCTCTCTAGGCTATTTTGGCTGACCTTCCAGCCTCAGCTGGTTTATTTCCATTTTTTCAGGGATTTTATACGCATGACGTAATCTTTTCGTCATGGCAAAATACTTGATTCAAACGATCCGCTTAACGAGTGAAGACCAGCCTTAAAGTTGGAAAAGAAAATATCCTCTCTCGTTCAACGAAACATACTTATCAACATCAAGTGACGAATAACCACCTTGCGGACGATCTATCGGCACCTAAAACAAATCAAAAGAAAGAAATGAAGAACAACCATCAACTCTTTCTTTTCGGAAACAAAACAAAAAAAAGAAATCGAGAGCGGTGGCCCACCCAAGTGGTAGGTTTCTTAAATGGGAAGGTCGAGGGCTCACTTTATTTCAAAGCGACTTACCGGACGTGCAGCCCTTAAGAGTAGATTTACAAGGTTTTGACAAATACCAGATGCACAAGGGTAGGAAATTTGGTTTTTCTGCACTGTAAGGGTACGATTTGGAGATTCAAATTTTTGTCAGAACGTACGTATGTTAGTTTGGAGATGGAGTGCTCCACGGACATGACAATGAAGGTTATACCTTACTACCATATTTGATTGGGTTGATGAAAAGTAGGTCTTTTTCACCGCGAAACAAACAATTAATATTATCCAAATCATCTTGGTGTAAAACAGATTTCGTTCCTCCACTACTCATCCAAGTCACCTGTAATAAAGAAGGTATAGTAAAGTCGTGGAAGAGCTCTTAGACCAGACAGGGGGTTAAGCACAAAGTATCCAGCAGGCTAGAAGGTTATTGGTTTGAACTTTTATAGACTACGTCTATCTTCGTGGGTGACGGTTTGAACAAACCAACCTATTTTCAACAAAACGAAACTTTTCACGACCAGTGAAAATCATATTTAAATACAGGTCAAACAAACAGGTTTCATCAAAGAATCAGTCAGCGCAAAGAAAAGTAATAAATACATGATCGAGCATTAAATTTCGTGTGCTTTTACATCGCAATGGTGGAGGCATCATAACGTCCTTCCTAAAAAATAAATGTTTTTTCATTCAAAGCTATCTGATTTAAGAATAAGATTGAAGACAGGGTATAATGCTTACAGTTCCTCTCGCCGGAGGAAATATATGTTGAAGCCAGAGTTCTGGCCATAAATTTTCGAAAATATTATGTACAATTAGATGTCCAAATTTTTCTCATTTTTGAAGTAGTAAAACTACTAAATTATAACTAGTGCGGGCTAGTTGTGTAAAAATTGTGCACGATGTGATGGAAGCATGAAACTTTGCACAGGGGTAGTTTAGGGGTCAAAGGTTTTTAAGGTTATCCAACCAATGATTATTGATACCTGACAGGTTCTCCATCAGCTCAGGCCAAAAAGTTTAGTTTAAATAGTCCTGACCTTTTTTGCTGACATCATCAAAATGGGAAAATGACGTCATCTTTTAAACGTTTTTCCTCAGTATCTTTTAATGACTTGATTTTCAATAATATTCAGTAATATTTTTCTGAACGGGCAATAAAAATGCTTTCCAATGGTATATAATATGATGTACTTTGGACCATAAAAATCCAACTTTGACCCCTAAACTACCCCTGTGCAAAGTTTCATGCTTCTATCACATCGTGCACAATTTTTACACATCTAACACGCACTATAACAGGATTTCGATCTACCTTCGAAGCTGCTTCTAACTTTTTTGTTTTCATTGGGTGTGCAGTGAATTTTCCTAGGAGGAAAGTTTTGTAAGAATAGGGAGGAAAAGAAGGTTTTGAAATATGTTTTTAGGAGAATTTTCCAATTTTTTGGAAAGGGCATTTCCGTGGGGGAAGGGGGGGGGGGGTGACTCTGAAATAAGAGAGATGAATTTTCTTGATCTGATTTTCAACAAGAAGTTTCTGTACTTATGTTCAATTCCTATAAAAATGTGGAAAACAACTTTAACATAATAACGTGTATACTATAGCTGCTTTTCACTTTTGTTTCTTATTGTGATTCTCAATTTTCATTATTTCCATAGACTTTGATGCTGTATTATACGAAGAGCCGGAAGAGTGGTGTTCCATCAATTACAACGAGTTACGTCAACGGACAGGTGATACGTTTAGCGGAACTCGTCCCGTCCTTACGGTTGATGGGTACACGGATCCCTCGAATACCGATCGATTCTGTCTCGGATTGTTGTCGAATGCTCATCGTACTGAAGATATCGAAGAATCGCGTCGTCATATCGGCAAGGGTGTCCGTTTGTACTATTTTGGTGGTGAAGTATTTGCCGAATGTCTGAGCGATAGCAGTATTTTCGTCCAAAGCTCCAATTGCAATCGGCGTTATGGGTGGCACCCGGCCACTGTTTGTAAGGTCCCCTCCGGGTGCAACCTGAAGATCTTCAACAATCAAGAATTCGCAAAGCTGTTAGCAGATTCTGTTCATCTCGGTTTTCACCATGTTTATCAATTGAAATCAATGTGTATGATTCGATTGAGTTTCGTTAAAGGGTGGGGCGCTGATTACCGCCGCCAAACAGTAACGGGTACGCCCTGTTGGGTGGAAATTCGCCTGAACGGCCCTCTGAAATGGTTGGATAAAGTACTATACTCTATGGAAGCTCCCGGAGATAAAGTCAGCTCCAATTCGTGAGTTTAAAAAAAATTAATAAGAGAATGACAGATAGAAATGTAGACTTGGAAAAAGGAAAATATAGCCCAAATTCATTTTCAACGTGACGACAAAAAAATGAAGAAAAAAAGTCTATAAAAATTATCTTTTATTATTGTTATTTTGTTTTGTTTTTTAAATGTAGTTTTTTTGTTTTTCTTTTGTGAAATTTCTTTTATTTTGTTTGTCATGACTTTCCCAAGGATGTTGAAATTTCTGAGTTATGTATTCGAGTTAGATTCTTAAAAACCTGAGTTTTCAGAACTAACCTACGTGGATATAGTGTAAGATGTGAGGAACATCCGAGCTATTTTTTTTCTCTGTTACTCGGTCCAGTAACTCCTCAGTTCAGTAACTCGGAAATTCTCAACAACTTTAGTGTTAATGTTTCGTCATGTATCCCTTTCTACTTTATGTTGTGCTCAAAGTCCAATAAAGTTCGTTTTTACATTTCTATACACTGTGTAATGTATATAAGTTTTACCTTTTTAGAACTTTTTTTTGTTTCTTAGAATGAATACTGTACTCAGAGGCGGATACAGAAGGTTCTCAAAAGTTTTGAAGGAGAGTGTTGCTTTTACTCCTATTCCTTATTTGGAAGTCAACGCTCTCCGTCTTTTAGGCTAGTTGTATTCATGATATCTATTACGTAATCTTTTCCACGGGAACACCCTGAAAGCCGGATGTTTTCCACTACGTTAAAAGTGGTTGCAAACACCCGGCTTTTTAGGGTGCTTCTGTATAAAAGATTACGTAATGGAGATCATGAATTGCATTGCTTTGTGCTTGATTGATATTAGATACCCCCACCAGGCACACAACGTTGCTCTAACATTGTTTCAACGTCCACATAACGTTCTGACGTTGAAACAACGTTGCTTGGACGTTAAATCAAACGTTCCGTGCCTGCTGGGACAAATCATGGGCATTTACTGCAAATCGAATATTGGATAAAATCTTTTTTGTTGTGTAGCAGATCAAATGGGAGTTTTTTTAATAATTCTCCCTCATATGTTTTTTTGGGAAAGCATTATAGGACGATTCAAGTTTGCGAATAAAAAGCAAAGCGATTTCACAGTTAAGATTTAAAAATAATGGTTTATACCTAGCTTAAATTATAGAGCCGCCGCGTTGCCATAAATTTTATTCAAGATATTACCCCTGAAAGAATGTACAAGTTTGTGTTGAGGTGTCAAAGAAAATTCAATTTTAGAAAAAAAGGTGTGTAGATTTTATAACATTTTTTTTAGTTTTTGTTGTTTTTTTTAGAAAAATTTTATTTTTTGGTGCTCGTTGCTGATTCTGTTTTATTTTAAAAAGAAGAATTACGGATATTTGCTTTTTTTATTATTTTTAGTTTTTTTTATTTGGTTTTAATACTTGTTCAGAAAATAAAAAATGGAACCAAATTTACATTCAATCTGTCAAACTATGTTCTAATAGAGACAGATAAATTTGCAGCTCTGGTCATATTGTTTTTGTTTTTTCTTCCTCGAAGTCGAAAGCGTGGAATAAAAATTTTTTGATTGACTTTCTTACGCCTACCACCCTTCAACGCCCATGCAGTTTTGATCGCCCTTAAAACGCCCTCATCCTAACAAGCCAACAACTCAACTTTCCATTGACTTTTTTTTACAAAAGAGTACGAGATTCTGTTGAGTGATTTTCCCCTCGCTTGAAAGCTGTACCGTTACGTTTCTCTTAAAAGTTGATTTTTTTGCCTAAAAAACGAGGTCACTCAGAGGGTCGTCAGAAGCTACACTTTTTCAAGAAAAAAGTGTGTTCATGTGTGTAGACAACCTGGTGTTTGTTCATTTTGTTTCAAGTCTTTCTAGACACAAATAAAACGTCTCTTTATTACTACTTGTAATATTGTCCTGACGGCTTTGAGCAAACGCCGAAACTTCTAAAATTGAAAAGAATTGCATGACATCCATTACGTAACCTTTTATACGGAAACATCCTCTAAACCTTTTATACGGAAACATCCTATAAACCTTTTACACGGAAACATCCTCTAAACCTTTTATACGGAAACATCCTATAAACCTTTTATACGGAAACATCCTATAAACCTTTTATACGGAAACATCCTCTAAACCTTTTATACGGAAACATCCTCTAAAAGTCGTTGTTTGCCACTATCATTGAACTTTTAACAAAGAATCTAGTAAGGCAAACATAAAGCGCATTTTGGGATATTTCCCGTATAAACATATAATTCATCTGCCAAATCGAGACCATGTCTTTTTTAGTACAAAAGTCTGTAAAAATTGCTCGAAAATATAAGAGACAAATTTGTGTCTCGATGCTTCGTTCTCCAAACTCGTTTAAAAGATTTTACTACGGCGGAAAACTTCAATGGGCTCAATTTGGCAGTTCCATACCCTCTAAAAGATGATAACGTAGTGTGGTTACCATGAATATAGAAATTAACCTTTTGGTTGTCATAGAAACAATGACAGATAGACGTTGACAACGGCAAAATGACTTATTGACAATTCTCTCTTTAGAGACGACCGAGCGCGAATGAATTACGTGTGGGTGCTCAGTGTTTCGCATCATAAAACTTGCGGTCATCGGTTCTTCTCCGAGCAACATTTTGTCAAACTATTGTGACAGTCTGTCTGAAAGAAAAATGATCGATTGATACGAGATAAATTTTGTCCGGAAATCCTGCTTTCAGGCACTTTTTTTTCATCGTCCAGTCAAAAAGTCTCATCAAATGTGAAGTACTTTGATTCAGTACTCAACAATATATTTCAAAAACTCCCATTCATAAGATACAGCCTGAAATCTGTTTGTACTTTGTTTGATGAATAAATTAATAAGATACATAGTATCCAATCGTCTATGAATCGATTCCCTCGGGGCCATATTCTGCTTTCAAAGCAGATATTGTGGTTTCTTTGACACACAAGAAAAATATAGAAATAATTGGAAGATAAAAATTCGGACGGAAAGTCTACCCATTCGGTAGACAATTCTACCGTCTAAGACAAAATCTCTTATCGACGAAATAAGAAAATAAGAAAATTTTGCGACTGTGCGAAAAAAAATTGTCGTGGGTATTTAGGAAGTCGTACTAATTTTTCCTTTCAGCCTTGTACGGCTCGCAAACTCAGCGACACTAAATTTTCCTGATTACAAATATTAAACGGAACTCGTTCGGAGAAAATACAGTCAGAGGGACAAAAAAATTGATTCTTAAATAATGCTTTTTTTGTCAGTACTTCCTGCTAATTGTAAGGACAAAACCACTTAAACCAGTCCAAAAAGAAATTCATTTAGATTTTAATGAGTTTTTAATGTTCTCATTATATATCTCATAAAAAGTGTGTTGAAAGCAGTTCTTTGTTGTTGATATACTAAGGAGAGGGGAAAATTGGTTTCAGCCTCTGACTTTTCTGAAAACGCGAGATCAAGTTGAAATCAACCTCGAACCCAGGAGTCGCTTTCACTTTCGAAAATCCTGATGGTCGTAAGAAGCGGATTAGGTGACACCCTAGTCTGGGTAACACCCTACATTAAAGAGCCGCAATCGTCCTGGTGCGAGGTCGAGTTGAAATGAGGGACACACAAACACAAAAATGAACAAGGATTTCAATTTTTTTTTCGTGAAAGGATCTTGTTTGGAGTGGGATCTTCTCTCTAACTTAAAATAGACTTTTTGTTTTGAAAGATTGTTGACATTTCAAAGCGTTTTGCATTCACATCTCATATATACAAGCATGATACAAGTAACACGATACATATACCGCTCAGAAAGCATAGAACAAAAGCTTCTTCTAATACCACACTATAGACAGTCTCTTTTTTTCCAGACAAAACTCTAGTATGGTCTAAAAACTAATTTTATTTGGATCCAACGGTAGGCCTTCACAAAGATTTAAAATTCATGATATATATATTACTTCATAATTTCTACGGAAACATCCTAAAAAGTTTGTAAATTTTAAATAATGGCAAACACCCGGCCGGCTTTTTGGATGTAGAAAAGATTACGTAATGGGAATCATGAAGTGTCGCTTATTTAGTTCGATCTTTCAAGGTGATGAACTACTACTGAGGAGTATGCATGTTGATAAATTTCGTTATTTGAGAAAACCAAAGGCAGAATGAAAATATATCGAGTAACGAAACGTCAAATTAGAAAGCGACAACTTCAGTTGTGTAAATAAAAAGCTTTAATTGAAAAATTTGACCTAGTCTATATTTTTTTGTGTTGGTCTGAGCAACGATGTAAAAATAATAATAACAATAATGGTAACACCTCTAGAAGGCACTTGCTCCCAAGAGACAACCATTGTTTTCCTGTTGAAATCAACACTCTATTGAAAAGCTGTGTATGCCGTGCGTATTATGCTTTTAGCTCGATTTCGACTTTTTGACATCCACTGAATTGATAGAAAGTTTGAATTGCTATTTATTGCAGATTGTGCTTTGAACTACGATATCTTACAAATGAAAAGTGCATGAAGGTTGCCTGATACAAAATAAACAGATAATAATGTTTATAGAACAACAATATCTAATTCAAAAATTCCTTCTACGAGGTGCCTATAGCTATAGGAAAATACACTTTTTCTAACACAAATTTTGGAAAGATTTACATCACGTGATCGATTCTGTCCAATAGAAGGTTACAAATGAAGGAAGATTTTTATTTAATTGCACTTTTTACGATGCAAAATATCATATCATTTTACAAATGCTTTTGAGGGTCAAGGCAAGTCGGTTATCTATTATTTCTATATCGTTGGTCTGAGAGACACACACATGAAGAGCGTTGACCTAGAAACAACATCTATTATAAAACTCAATGATTTTCAAATTAAGACCACTCAAGCTTCCCGTTATTAAGTCTCTTAAACGAGTTTGGAGAACGAAGCATCAAGCGATTTTTAGATACTTTTGTACTCAAAAACAACGTTGGATAATGAATTATATGTTCGAATCGTCGTTATATTCAAATCGTCGAAAGAAGAAAAAGAGTCAACAAAAAACAAATCAGTTGCGCTCTGATAAAATCACAGACACATTGAGTTACCATAAGCTTATATTCAATATATATTCAATGAAAGTGTTGCTAAACCACTCCGGTAATTTAATTCGAAATTGTCTCCAATTTAAAACAAGGAACGGTTTTTTTACAATATTATATACAATAATTCTAAATTGCATCCAGCTTATTATATATTGAGATAAATTTCCACCCAACAAGGGCACTGCGTAATGTACATTCGAGTGTAATTTTTGCCCCATCCTTTCTTAAAACTGACCCGTACACAAAAAGGTTGGGCGCCTCTTGAAGAAGTGATTTCTTTACTCGCTGAACAATTTTTAATACCGTCCTCGCTCGTCTCAAATCCCGGTTTTTCGACCGTCGAAAGATCCGGAAGAAGATTCGGGTCGTAAACAAGTACGGAATTACCGGGCGGTAGACGTTTCACTACGGGCTGCGTTAGATTGTCACTTCCAAGTTGTATGGTAGGTGATCCGGCGAATAAGACGATATCACTTCGATTATATAACCATATGCCGTCCGCCTCTTTTGTCAACTGGAAACCGTATCCGATGTCATTTTTCACTTTTTGAGACGCTTCACTTGGACGCGATGGGGTCAACATTGAAAGGTCTAGGCCGCTACCTTGCGGTAATGTTTCAAACACATTCACACAGTCTTTGATAACGTCAAAACGACTACCTATCCTCGCCTTTTCTTCCCAGTAAGTGATTTGGCACCATGGGCCACCATACCAACCACGCTCGTGATCCGCATGTGAACGTTCTATAAGATAAATAATATTATAAGATAAAGTGATACGTTTTTTGGGGAACTTATCCCTCCAAGTCTAATTATTCATAATTTAGAACGAAATAACTCCACAAAAAGTGGAGCTCAATAAAATGACGCTCATGACCCACCAAAGAATTGAAAGTCTGAATTTGAAAGCAAATCCACTACTGTAAAAGACCAAAAAATTGGAGGAATGAGACATCAAGTCTTTTAAAGAATCTGACATTTTTATAAAGGAGGGTTTAAGAAAAAGTGGAGAAAAAAATTATCTTTGCTTGGGTGAGACGGCGGAGAATAATCTCTTTAATTTTCTTTGCAGACACAAGGAAAGGTATTTCAGTCATTGAGTCACCCCCCTAATTAAGAAGAAAACTTTTTATCACATTGCCTAGACAACTTGTATTTAAAGCAAAAAAATATATATAAACAGTTTATCCAAGAAACAAAATAAGCAGTTTTTTCTCTCTTGTTCGGTCATTGTTTCTCTCTTTGTCTTGAAACTGTGCCAAAAACACTTTTTTCAGAAGGATCAACATTTACTGAGATAACACAGACAAGATTATAAAAAAAAAGAGAATTTAAAAAAAGAAGCAGAACAAAGAGGAGGGAAAAAACTCAGCAACCGTTTCATAGATTCTATCTCACAATACTTTTCCAACTTGAGAAACACTGTTAGGTTATTTTTAAAAATAGTTTGAGAAGGAGAGTAACTATAGAAATAACTCTCTACAGGCTGAATTTTGATTCTATTGGTATTGAAACAGTTGTTTGAAAATCAAACACACAAAGAGGGGGAAAAGAAAAAAATTAGCTCAACATTAGGTTAATCTCTTTGCAATAAATGATTCATCTGAACAGACACGTCTAAGATCTTTTTGTATAAACACACGGATCCATATAAAAATGTCACCAAAATAAAGCCTTTTTTTCTTTTTATGGTTGAAATAATGATATTTGAGACGATAAAAACCAAGAAGGGAGAGTCGACTAACAGATTTATGACTGATTTCACAGACAGAAATGAAACAACTAAAGTCACTTGACGTAGAAATGAAACCAAAAGACTGAAACAAAAGTTTTTCTCTCAGTTGACAAATATTCAACAATCAAAAAAGATCTTCAAATCCAAAACATAGTAGGGCTTGAAATAACGATGTTAACACAGTCAGACAAAATGTCCGATAGAATTTGATTTTGGTTGGAAAAGTCCTAAGTTTAACTGCTATTTCAAATCTTAATTAACATAAGCAAAATATTTCTAACAAAATCATAAAAACTAAATCATCAAAAGAATTTCATACCTGAAGAGGTTGACGATGAAGAAGAACATGTGCTGCCTAAATCTTTGTAACCAAGAAATGCCGGGTGTGTTGGTGTCCTGGGTAGTGCTACGTGCGTTGGGATATGGCGGTCATCGTCATCATCGAGGGTCGTTGTAGTTGTTGATTCACTGTACAGAGCAACTGAAGGTGTCAACTCACTGTATGGTGGTAGAGGTGATTCTAAAATTAAAACGATAAAACGAATTGTTATTAGATAAAGAAGGACATGTTGCCAGATAAATCTTTACTTAGCTACAATTTTTAATGCATCCTCGTGGTTTGCAAGACAGCCTGAATTATTTTCCTCACACAAAATATACAAAAATCTACCAAAATGCAGAAATAGAATTTAACAACATGCAATAATAGGTTAGATTTTGCAATTATGTCATTGATAAAATTTATTGGTGAAAATTGTATATTAGATCAATCTTTTAAAATCTGCATATACCCAATAAGATAAATTTTTGTGTTGAGTTTTTCACAAAATTAGAAACTAAAAATTCAATGATGATGATTGTCTATTTTTACCTAATAATTTACTAGGGCTTCTGGGTTTTTTTTATTCAGATTTAATCAGGCTCGATCTGGGGATACCGTAAATTACACATAGCCGCGAACAATGATGCATAAAAGTCGCAAGCGGCTAATCTACAGACTTTTATTACCAACTTTACAGACTAGCAGAAGATAGATTCAACGTAGGCTACTTTGATAGGGTTAAATTTTGCAATTTTTTGCCCATTTCGCAAAAAATTGTCTCACAAAATTGCGTGGGGTTGTCAATTCTCAAAATTAAATCCACGCAAATTTATTGAAACTACCATTTTAGCAAAAAAGGTTATCAAAACCATGCAACTTTGGTAAAATATGTCCATTTTTGGGTCATTCGCAAAATTTAATCCACACAAAATTTTTCAAACTCTTGACTCGCAAAATTAAATGCAAAAGATTTTGGGACTTTCTTGGCTGGCAAAATTTAATCCTATTAAAGTAGCCTATGTTGAATCAGTCACAACTTTTTCATGGGCTAAAATTTTCACAAGCTTGTGACTACTTAATGCAGTGCGTAAGCTCTATATTACAAAACTTTGAATACCAACATCCCTTTCTTCGCTCTAAAAATTGCATTTATCCCAGCAAGATCAACTAACAAACAACATAACAACGAAACAAAAATGGAAGATCAACAGAATGAAAAGATGTGCAGCCTGCAGTTAATTCACAAGAACACCCTGCATAGAGCGTCCAGAACAACAACATAATACAGCGAATGAAATGGACCAAAGAAATGGAAACTGATATAAATAAAGTCTACAGTCATCGAATGTTGTTGTTTTTTTGTACAGAGAATACTCATTTTTATTTTACAACCAGGACCATCTCGACGGGGTTAAGGAAGAAATTTTCTGCAAAATGTGACGTAATCAGAACCTTTCATTTGTGGCTTCGATTTTGAAAAATTGACTCATGCTATAGTGATGAAATGCAAATAAAAAATAGCCTTTAATTTTCAAAAGGCGTTGAAATTCAACGAATAGTACCCGTAAACAGTAATTGAAGAGTGGTCCTAAAATCGTAGCTTTTTGAACATTGCAAAGTTTCAGATAGCCGTAGGCATGTGATTCTTTTTTTATAGAGTATGCCCAACCCTTGTAGAATGCCATCAGAGGTCGAGGCTAATTTTAGCTGGCCTATAAAAAGAGAAAAATCAGCAAAAGTCTCCCAAAAGTTTGTTATCTCATCTTTGGAGACGCATAACTCCAGTTGTCTACGTCGTAGAATTAGCCCCGACTTACGATTTGGTCTGCATTTTTTCTGGCTTTTTGGAAAGTACAAAGTTGCTTCATTAGCCTTAGCATAACTCTTGCAGTTTTCATTTAAGTACTACCTTAAATGAAATACTACCTCTACCTTTTACTCTCAAATGTACAAAATATTAAATTTACGATCAGCTTTGATTGACTTTAAAAAATCAGCGATTTTGATTGGCCACAAAAAGCAATCTCAGGAAAAAATGAAGCGGCATAGAAATTTTGAGAAAAAAAATCAGCATAAATGTCTGTGAGAGTCTATTTTATTTGAATTTCTTTATGGACTCTCTGAAGTTTACAACATCTTTAGAAAAAACTAAATGACTTTTAAATTATCAACGATCTTTCCATTTTCATTCAGCTTTGTATTAACACTGACTTATTTCCCGAATTAGAAAAAATTGGATATTGCATTTTTATTCCTGATTTCCTGAATTTTTATTCCGGACTTCCTGATTTCCCGGTTTTCCGAATTAGAAAAAATCGGATACCAAATTTTCAGCAAGAAAGTTTTTCTATTTCTCCCGCATTGTAGACGCTTCAGGTTAACAGCTATGTTTATAATGAATCGAAGCACATTGAAAAAGGAAAAGGAGCAAGTAATCCTTAAGCTCAAGTATGAAACAAATTTGAATTGAAATTACAAACCTCTCACTGTGGGGAATCATTAACATATTCAGTTTTCTTTTAGGTTGACTCGCTAAATGTCCAAACATTCCAATTACCATTTTTCATATAATTTCTTTGTGTATCAAAAACACACAAACAGAATTACTGGTTGAAGAAACCCACAATAAAACTTGAAGCATGAATACTGCCTGAAAACTAAACTTTTCATTGGAGAATTACATCGTTCCACAGCTACAGTAAAATGTTTATCAAATGATCTCGAAAATCATGTACTACATCAAATATTCAATTCAATTCAGTTTCTTTCTTTTATGTCACTTTATTTCATATTTTACTCCACATCGACAGTTCACTCCACTCCTCTTTTCAACTAAATTTTTGAGATTTGTTTGTTTTGAAGGAAAGAATATCCAAGACCCTAGAATTATCGTCTCGATTATCAATAAACGCACCATACAAACATTGCAAAATGAATCACGGAAAAGCAAGACATTTAAAATGAGCAATGGAGCAGCTTCATTTGAAGCGCAAAAAAAACAAAATTTGAGAAATTTCTTCCTTAGCCGCGTCAAGTATATAATATGCTCTGATCACTTCCTCCAAAAATGGAGTCAAATATATTACGATATATATTACAGGTTTTTCAATTTAAAAAATACTGATAAATCCTATCAGCACAACTTCCTAAAAACGCCTATATCTCCAAAAAAAACACCAAGAATTAAGTAATAAAACACGGCATGTCAACCAACAAAACACCCAAAACACACTATTGAAATGCCAAAAATGCTGTAGGAAAAGCTCCATAATTGCCAAACACAATCAAATTGATTTTGATTAAATTTTAGTTTGAATGTGTCAATTGTTTTAAATTTTCTTTAAATACTGTATCATTTTAGAGGTGCAAAGGAATCATGCATTTTGTTTTCATGCATTTGTAGATTGATATCATCTTGGTAAAGAGGTTGAATTTTGCGAAATTGGAAAATCAAACACAATTGAAAGAAAATTATTTTTGATTGCCAAACAATCGAACAACTGAAATTTACCAAAAAAACAGAGCATTTCGGAAATCTCCGCAGAGGGTTGCCAAGGGTCGTAATATACACTAGGTACACTGTCAAGATATGTCCAGACAATATCAATCGAAAGATTTGTGTGCCGGGTCAATTGAACATAATCGAACATAATAAAAAACACAATCCAATATATTACTGTGACTTTCATATTTGATTTAATTGATTCAACTAGAGATTGGCTATGTTTGAACGACTCATACGTTGGATACGATTGATTAAATTCAATCGAACATAGATCAACTAAATCAAGTTTTACTTCTATTTTGAACTATTGCAAACTATTGCATTCGGCAATCAAATCACGATCATTAAATTGTGTTTGATAATGTTTGATTAAACTTGATTAAAATTATCGTTCACCTCCGCTCGATTGACATTGTCTTTAGATGTCAAACAAAAAGGTTAAAATAAAAATTATAAACATGATTAAAAACTAGTAGAGATTGTAGTAGAAACTTTAATTAGCAAAACAAATCTTACCAGACTCGATAACAACACTTGAGTGGAATGGATTGATACAGACTTTGGTTTCATCGCAAGAAGAATGATTGTAACAACATGACAGACATCTCAAATATTCATCTTTCAAAGTTGGGAAACGAAAAACCTTTGCAAGTAAAGTTCTGGGAGCAAAACTTGTTGTTCGACAAGTTATATGTCTGAAGGTGCTTGTGTTAACTAGAATACATTCAGAATCAATACCACCATTAGCTTGTAAAGTCTTTAGTAGTACATCTAGCTGATCATCTGTCAATGTTTTGAAAATACTATGAACTTTTCGTCTTGATTCTTTCACCTCATGGTTGAGTTCCTTGTCTTTAGGAAGCTTTGAGAACCTCAAAATTTTCTTAATCATACAGCACTTTTTGTTGTACATATATATAGAGTTCTTCCAAAGTTTATCTAAAAGATTGATTTTCTTTTGAGAGTCACAATTTGTATTTCCTTCGTCCATAAGATTTTTCAACGTTGAAACGAACAAAACGCCAGCAAGCTTTCATCTAAATGTTTGGTTCTCTTCTCCTCAAAATTGTGTTCTGAAATATGATTTTTCCGCGCACTTGATTGGACAATTTTGGTCACGTGATGTCTAAAGCTGTCTAGACTATACAGAAGCCGAGACGTCTGAGCTGATCAGACAATGAAGCAATAACAAATTCTGATTGGCTTAAAACTTGATTCTTTTTCGACAGTCACCTGCTCCTTTCATACTTTCATTTCTGAAAATAGTAAAAAACAAACACATTTTCCCCAATTGCATGGAAATGTTTCCAAAGTTTCCCTGAGTGGTATTTAAAATAAATTCCACACAGATTTATATTTTTCTCAAATATCCGCCATTAACATCTACTAGAAAAAACAGCGTCTCGAAAATTAAAAAGCCGTGGGCGTTATTTATTCAGAGCGCCTTGGACATGCAAAACGCCCTACATTCGAGTTGTAAACACACCACCCGCCCCGCGCCGTGCTCCCCGCCCATCCATCGGCCATCCATATAGCATAGTCAAAAGTTTCCCTATTGGAGGACGAGGACAGACAGCAGCAGGGAGCGAAAAAGGCACAAACATTTTGATCCACCGAAGTCAAAGTAGACTAATAACTAGTCGGTGATTCAACACTACACAGGACAGGACGACATACGCGTCTAATCTAAAAGTACGTAGGTACTAAATATCCTCTTGCGTAACTGCACATTTGTGTCGCTTGCTAAGATAGTCTAAAGGGAAAGCGGACTTTTTTCGCCCAGAGAGTAGAAAAATACGGAACTGCTGACCTTTTTGTAAAGTTCATATGTCTGTGCACCTTGTTCAAATTTGATGAATTATGGAATGAGATAATCTCTTGCAGGTGCCAACCTTGAACCCAGGGCGGTTTTTCTTTTTTGAAAGTTCTAATAACCACAAGATAGAAGAATACCGTATATGTTACCAATAGCCCTGGGTGTTCGAGGTTGGGTAGGGAGGGGCTTATCTTGGGTGTCTTTCTCCTTAGCTAGAAAACCTAACTTCAAAAAGTAAAGAATGATAGAGGAGATAGAAAAGGCACCCGCACTCTATCTCGAACCCAGTGCTATTGACGATTCTGATTCTGATTGATGGGTATTGGACAGTAAGAAGTATTTGAAACCCCTTTCGGACCTTGAGGACTCTTTTGCGTCTTAGAAAATACGCGATCCCTCCTATCCTCTGGCTGGCCGAGGGCGAGGATACCCGTGGTAAAACTTTCTAAGCATCTTTCAGATGATACATATACTTTCCGTTGACTTCTGGATAAAGAGAATCGAAGGAAAATCTGAAATTACTCTGGACAAAAAAATCAAATAAAAGTCTGTCCGTTCGTAACAGGTGTGACAATAGCGTATCCTTTCCGGTAGCTGGGTCTTCATCTGTCATCGGTACTTGATGCGTAAGTTGACAAACCAATGCTTCCGTAGTCACTTTACCTTGTTCCCCTCTATATGCCACTTAGGTAGAAAAAATTGGCTATCTTTATAATTTAACTTTTGTTACAAACAATCAATTACCGTAATTACTTCATTGCGATTCTTACTTTCAGTACCTAGCTTTAACTCGTTTTAACGGTACACCGCAAGAAAAAGAAAATTTCTGGATTATTCTAACAATTGATAAATGAGAAAGTTTCAAAGCAAGTCAAGATTTCTATCAGACTCGATTTCGAAACTACTGTATGTTCCGACAAATATTTAGGTTTCAAAATAGGCGATTCTATCGTCCGTTAAAAATTATTAATCGCGGGAAAAATGTGTGTGGTGTTTAAAGCCGTAAAAAGGCTGTTGAAAAAAAAATAAAGCGGCGGTAAATATCCGGGACAATTCTTTTCTTATTTTTCTTATTTCGTCGATTAGAGATTTTGTCTTAGACGGTAAAATCGTCTAGTTTCAAAATCGAACCCTACCCTTGCAGTGCACAAATTGCTGAAAACCCGACCTTGACAGTGTATTTTCAGCTATTTTTCCTTAAGAATTTCTAAATTTTCTCAAATTTCTTACCCTTACAGTGCATCTAGACTTTGTCAGAATCTGAAGTAGGTCACTTAGCTTGAGTGTCTCCCCCGGGTATCAATTTTAAGGCACTGTTTGATAACAAATGCTCTGGATGGGTATGTTATCGTAGTACATTGATACATAGGGTACAAGTATATCTGTTTTGTGTACTTTTGTGCTGGGTACAAAATATTACTTGTTTTGGTTACCAAGCATATTTGAGATTGGTGCGAAGTATGCTTGTTACAACTGCTTTGATTTGTGAAGTGAAGCAAGTATACTCTATCCCAACAGGAACAAAACATTATTTCAACATCCAAATAACATTCGAACGTCAAAACAACATTCCGGCGCCTGTTGGGCGGGATACGACACGATAACTTGACCGATCCAAATTATTTGTTGTTGTCGGACCTGAAGTGTCCGATGCCCGCGAGACAGTTAAATAAGTTAAAGCATGCCGGCCGACATGCAATTTAGCGATTTCTTTTCTGTCATGTTAGCCTTGTCGTAATAGAGGAGAGAAAGAAGGAATTTTCTTTATTGTCTGAAAATCATATTTGTTGTGTCTGACATTTAGTGCTTCCGTCAGCTCAACGTCTTTTTTATGATCAGAAATTAGATCAATAACTTTCGTGTGTATTAAAAGACTCTTTTGAACGCCTATTAGCTAATGAGATAATATTGACAAAGAATAAGAAAATAGAAATCACAAATCCTTAAATTAATAGTCACAACCAATTGCCTGAAGGAAAAGAAGTTTGAACATTGAATTCATTTGCCTGCTATAACGGACAAGATTATATATGGATATTTTCGTGTAATAGTCGCACGAATACTATGAAATAGGTTAAATACAACACGTTGTTAACTTCTCGGTTAACTTTATTAAACTAGACATAGCTTTAACTAAATGCCACCTTATTCTTTCAATCTTATAAAGAATGCAAATAATGGTAGAAAATACTATTTCCAAAATGTTATGTACATTATAAATGTGATATGATGAAAGCCCTATATCTGGATATCTTTTATTAGAATTGTATTTCAAAACCATTCAATATTGGCAAAAATTTCAAACTTTACAAGATCTGGAGAATATGGAACGATGAAAAAAATGATGACAATTATCTGAAAACCATATGCTTGAACTGAAACAGTGAAAAAATATTCTTAAATCAAAGAAATCTTTGAGATGTTGTTGTGATTTCGCGGCCCCCATCTCAAAAACAATTTCAAAATGTTTTTAGTTATTCTAAAATCTCAAAAAGGACAAAGCATATTATTGACAACAAACTATTCATTTATTGTCAGAACTTCCACTATAGACCATCAGTTAATCGCCTAAAATATAGGGGAAAATTAATATTTATTTCTTTACAGCATATCCTCAAAAAGCAATTCTTCAGTCAATGTCCAAAAAACAAAAGAAAAGTATTTCTAAAAATTTCAAATGTCAAACTTACAGTAATTATTTTTTTCAAGAACATCAAAGTAAATTTAAAAATTTACATTGTTTGACCCTGTCAATACACCAGACCAGAGGTATAAAGAAAAACATGAGTTGAATATAATTGATCGTCTTTTGAATTCTTCTGTAAAATAGATTCGTAACTTTTAATTTATGAAAATAAAATTTTCTTATTCCTACGAAATAATGCAATATTAAATTTTATTCCTCAAGACTTGTGTCTCAAAACAATCAAACTCGTACCCAGGGCGATAAGGCTTTCTGACATTAGACGGCCATCGAAAAATTGCTCTGTTCGCGTCGCTCGCCCGCATCATATTTTTCACTGATTTTTCGGTGCGGAGATGCAGAAAAAATCCGGGAAAAATCCAGAAGAAACAACTTAGTTCTTCAAATGTGTTACTTTTTCTT
>JAUJPO010090669.1:0-39337 GCA_032270745.1 Tiaropsis multicirrata | reverse complement strand
AGCTTAATTAGGCCATCGTATCCAAGTTAGGCCAGAATCGGCGAACATATCCTAATTTGCAATAGTTCCTGACTGTTGAGCCATGCAGAGCCATGGCGTATACAGAGACACTCGAACTACACGGGAGAACATATTGTTCTCGCAGGTGTAGAACCTGGTGAGGTACCACTGTACATCACAATGTCTGGAATGTCACAACGGTATATGGAGTCCAAAAATTGGCTTTTAAAAACACCCTAAACAGTGCATTGTTTCCAGATGTGTTCTTTTGAAATTTCAATTTTAACGTATGATTCATAAACCCGTATTAAAGCTAAAGGAGGTTGCAAGTCTATATTTTCTCTTTAACTCTCTTGAACACTTTTTCTATAAGAACGTAAGCTTCGAAAAGCCACATCATTTCTGAAAAAAAGATGGCTCTTTTTCAGAAAAATTTAAGACATTTTTAAGGCTTTGAACTTCAGCAAATTTCGCCTTCGATCACAATATTTTAATAAAAAAAAGTGCGTACACTTCTCTTTTTTTTATAAGAAGCAGTAAATTTTGGCCGAGGCTCGGATGTTCTTAACTTTGATCCATATCCCACCCATGCATATTACCATGTCTAAAATGCTTCCCCTGGTCTAATCTTTCGTTAGGAAAAATGTGAGTTCTTCATAGTTATTTGGTAAAATTTAACACCAAATCTGATGCTCGATGTTTTTATAAAGTTGTTCTTATATAAAGATTGTTGATTCGGTTTAAGAGATGCTACTTGACAGGAAAGGAAAAACATTTCATCATTTTCTGGGTTTTGTCAACATCAAAATAACTGGATCGAGAGTCACTTCAAAAAGCCTAATCAAAATCCACTCAACAAAAAGCCACTCATCATGATAGTGATTTAAATTTTTTTTCTCGTGCTTCTAGCGTGGGTTAAAAAATTATTTACTTATAGGCCAACCCTAAAAATAAGTTCGTTTCCGCGTTACCGGGCGGGTGAGAAATCTTTTTTAGGTCGGCTGGCCGCATAAAAATTAACGAGCTTTAGAATGGGTGGTGAGAATTTCTGAAAAGGCAAATAAACAATAACATCTTTAATAACAAAAAAGTTATAGTTTTCGAACTTAAACACTTCGCCATAATCATTAAGTACCATCACATCCTCGAAAATTTATAAAATTAAGTAAAAATCTTCTTTTCTCGTGTTTCTTGTATGGGTCAAAAAAAAAATGTACTATTTATTTCCTACGGCTGTTCCACAAAAACATTATGTAGGAGGTTTTGGTTATATATATTGTCCGGGGTAACAGGAAATGACTCGTGTCCGGGACTCAAATTAAAACTTGCTGTCTGGGGGTTAAAAAAATATATTGGGGTAAATCCTTATCCTCCATGTGCACAGGGGCTCAGACTTTTACTGGAACAGCCTTATCTGTATACTATTTACAAAATGCATTTTTTATGAAAAATTCGTTTCTTAATTTATATATACGTATCTATTTTTTGGGTCGTATTTTTAAATACAGTATTTATATTTCTCAAAAGAAATTAACAAATCTTATGAAAAGACCAGCATAAGTCAAGTGCTCAGATCCAATATCAAATCAGTCAATTTTTCTAACAGACCAGAAAACTCAAAGTCAGTCTGGGGGGGGGGGGACTCCGAAAAGCGTTTTGACGTATTAAATTGTAAAAAAATGGATTTAAGATCGGGATGTAAGCGTGCTGTTTACTCTTCACTTCAGCTCTTTTGAAAGCAAAAAAGAGAAAGGTTTAATACAGCTTATGACGTACTCTTTACATACCTGGGTCAAAAATAATCTGATTTAACATTTGACCTTTGGTCATCAACAGTCCAACAGTTTTTACCTAAAATGTTTATAATATATTTTTTTGTTTTCTGAAAACTGTCTATTTTTAAACCGTTTTTCATGCTTTCATGCATCGGCTTGTTTTATGACGTCATACCCAGAGCGGGGGCGTTTTTTAAACCAATCAACTGAATATAAAAACAAAACTTGCCGGTGTCCTTGTTATTGTTTTCAGTCAAAGTCCTTTCATAATTGCTTTCAACTTTCTTCTGACGATTCTTTTGTTTAAAGATTCTTTCATAAGTTATTCCAGCTCTATAGGTGAATGTTTTTCCAGACAAAAAGTCCGGACCCCCAATGTTGAAGAAATAGGATATCCAAAAGGTTTGACATCCAGGGGGTAAGAATTTGAAGACCAAGGATATCCATGGGGGTTCAAAATTTTCGATGCTGGGTGTTAAGAAAAGTTCGACATCCTCAACCGGTACAGATTATTTCTGGTAAAGCCCAATGTTTTAGTATTGTAATACTAATTGTAAGATCTCCCCGAGCCAAGGACATTTGAAGCTGTCTCCCATCAAAACAAAGACTCATTTCTTTTCCTGCTCGCTGCCATAAACTGCTCTTTTAACACCATAAAACCAAGTACAAGCTATAATTTCTATCATGGACAGCATGGAGGCGCCCATGACGAGACCAAGAAAACCACCTATCTCACACGCCATCTGGTCCCACGGGTACATCTCCTTTTCCTCCATGATCTTATACGAATCCACGTTTTGCAATTGCAATTCCACTTGGTAATAGTACTCAGTTGTATTACTGATCAATTGCTCCACGTCTTCATCAAAGTCTGATTGATAGGCGAACGTTGCAATCTCCAGCTCCTTGCATGGGAAAGGACATCCAGTGCTGTAAGAGCCATCTACCAAATTCTTATTCATATTGAAAATGCATTTTACCATCTCCGTCGTGTTGGTGGTGCGTGATTTATTTCGTGGTGGGGTTGTCGTGTTTTGTATGTACGGTCTCATGTAGTCTGTAGTGTCCCCACACTCTTTGAAAATGTTACTGTGTATCTGCGTCTCTGCGCACGTGCGTCTAGCATAGATGCCAGGTAATAGATCAATCTCCCGTCCGCCGTTGATACATTTTGACGAAAAGGGCGCTTCCATACGTTGAACTCTGGTTAGACCCATGGTCAAATGGTTTTTTTTCTGTTTATTCAAATCTATACTCATTGTCATATCGATTTCTTTAATAGTCGAGTCGTGGGGAACAGCAATGATATGGGGCCGTTTTTTGAGCCAAGCTGGTTTCGTAAATTCGAAAACGAGAGTCACGTGACTGTACATATCGTGAAAGTCGCCCTTATAGTTCCACGTGAAACACGAGTGATTGACGCTCTTTTTCGACTCAACTATTTCTGGAATTGTACAGTTTCCGTGTCCCCATTTAATGCATTCTCTTATCTCAAACATGCCGTTGGACCAGTATCTTTGGCCCGCATGATCCAGATTTTCGGCCACGGGTATATCATCTAAATTACATGTGATATTGTTCGGCGCACGTTCATTCATAGGCTTTCCACAATAGGCGAAATAACTTGCTCTCAGCAAATTGAATTCGCAAAAACTTACACTCGGAAATCGGTTTTTATCGGTAACTATAGATCGTATCTCAGTATAGACTTCATACCGAGAGTATTTTGTCACCAGCCCCTGTACCACAACGATTGCCATCAATAACGCAGAGGCTAAAGTCAAGAACCAAAATGCCGATTCTTTACGCGGTGCAGTTAAAACACGCGTCAAGCCGTGTACGGTAAATCCGTCGATGTATCCTCGTATCTTTTCGTTCAGTTCTCGTACTTTTTTCGGTTTCAATGTGTTTTCCATGTGACCGTGTTCCGCTACGTTGCCGTTCAGCTGCATTTTCTTTTTTTCTGTATTGTCGTTGTGAACATCGGTGAGATGAAAGGAGAAATTTGAACCGAACTGTGTTCGATATTGTTCTATACGTTCCAAAGGACGTGGTGACAATCCTAAATACGAGATAATATTTTTTAATCTTGATAAACAATCAAATTTCACTGATCTGGCAATGTATCGATATAATATTTTTTCTTTGCTTAAAACAAAGGTCAAATTTCAATTTGCTCACTTATTAATCACGCTACCAATAGCTTTTCTTAGAAATGGTCTATTTTTTTATCACATAATTAAAAAGTGAGCAAAACAAACCAATTTTGAGAACGACCGGGGTTTTTATACTGACTATAGTATACTGACTACAGTCGAAGCTCTAATTAGCGGACACCATCGGGTATTCGACTTGGTGTCCGCTAATTGGAGCTGTCCGCCTTTTGAAAGGTTTGGTAATATAAACTCTAAATTCGGGGGGGGGGGAAATCTGTCCGCCTTTTGGAGCTTCGACTGTATTTCATTACTTAATATTTTCTATTCCGGGGTTGAACTACTGTCTCCGGAGGTTGGATATTTTCAATGTTTTGGGGGTAAATAAGAATATAAAGAAAGAATATGAATATTGACTATCTTTTAAGGATTGATGCAGAATGTAATCAGAAACCTAGCCTGTCCCAAACCCGCACAGCAGGACCATTTTCAAAAAAATCTTGCCATGTGTGGGTTTGTAATGTTTAAACGATTTTCTTGTGTTGCTAGAACCCCAGATCTGTATTTTTGTTGTATTTTGTTGAAAACAATTAACGTGAGAATCAAATTTAATTGCATGTGTCATAAAAAGCTAAAAATAGTTAAACTTTTTATAAAACGATGCCTCAAGAGAATTGAACTTGGATTTCAATTACATGTCTTTTTAAAAACACGCTTGAACAAAAATTCTCTCTAAACGTAACAAACCCTACACTATCGTCAGCTACATAAAGAAGTAGGGTTTGGTACAGGCTATCAGAAACAATATTATGGTGATTGTTACTTTTATCTGCTCTTTTTACATACCTCCATTGTGGTTCATGTCACTTTTTGTCAGTGGGAAATTCTCCATTTCATATTTATCCATGCTTTTGTTTTTATCTTATTCTATAAGAATTGAAAATTGAAATATGTTATACATAAGTTGATTAAAAAAAATTAATCACAAAATATACATTCAATTAACCTTTTACCCCTAAAGTGACAAAAAAAAGAAGTGATATACTGCCGTTCCACCCGTCAAAGATCTCATACTCCAGACTGTCTTGACTAACTTAAAAATGAAATTGCTACAAATAAACACCTTATACAACTTGTTGTTATGTTGATATTGCAGTAACTTGTTTAATTAATGACGAATGTGACAACATTGTGTGACAAATCTTGTTTTGAAGTGCCTCACAGATAAACATTAGAGATGCTTAGCCCGTGTGCCAGGAATACCCGGAATTTTTAAAGAATATAAAGATAAAGTATTCCTTAATGGGATTAATTTTCGCGGGGATTTATTTTCGCTAATTTGCCTGTTTTTAACCTAATTTCTTTCTCATTTTCCTAATGGTTTTTCAGCAAAAAGCACAAATTAAAATTTCGCGAGGATTTAATTTCGCGAAAATCGCGAAAATTTAAGGTATATTGATTTTAGATGTTTACATCTTACTTAAGGCTCTAATTACAACTCTGAATCTAATTTCAATTCTCAAAGACATTTATACACCATTCTTTCATCTTTTCGCACTTGTTAACGACAAGAAAACTCGTTAAAAGTGTGTGTCCTATGCATTGCTTTACAAATAACTGCCGTTTCTGGCAGCCAACTTATCTTAACTGCCAAGATCATTTCTTGTGTTGGTGACTATTTTACGTTTTGGATAAGTGAGTCATTCAATACAGTAACAATAAACGTCACGACGAAATCATCTGTATGGTTTTTTGGACCTACCTGGAGGTCCTATAAATTAACCGTCGTCCGTTCGTTAGTTATGAGCTTTTCTCGAGATTGGTTCATTAGTTTTTTCTAATTTTTTGCACACAGATGGGTATTCAGAAACCCTCGAATGTGACGGAGTCCGATCTTTGAGAAAAAAACTTTCGCGGCCGATTTTGGCCATAAACGGCCTGACAAAGAGGTTTTTGGGGATTTTCTCGAAATTGGTTCATTAGTTTCTTCTAATTTTTTGCACAAAGCTGGTCATCTGGATACCCTAACATATGACGAACCTCTGTTATAGTTTTTAAGGATGTTGAAACAGGGGTGTTTTAGTTTTTTCAAAGATAAGCACATTTATTAGACATACAAAGGTGCTCTTTCCCTGTATAATGGCTGTAATTGGCCTATTAATTGAGCTGTGTTCATTCATTCGTTCGTTCATTCTTATGGCCTTAAGGGTTAATTTCATTTTATAACCAGGAAGGTCCATCAAAGTATCACTTGTTCTTATTTTTTTCTCAAATTTTAAGCCTCATCGAAACTCCAATATTGACATTTCCCAGCAGACATGGAATGTTGTATTGACGTCCAAACAATGTCGTTCCAACGTCAGAACGTTATTTGGACGTTGAAACAAATTTTGAAATAACGTTGTGTGCCTGCTGATATTATAACATTCAACATTCTCATAGTTTTCCGCATCTGTCACTGTTTTTAAGTAAAAAGAAAAATGTCATAATATGTCCTTTGATGTTTTCCTGTCTGTTTCTGTTTACTGGAAAACTTCTTTTAAGATGTGGTAAAGTTGTTTACGTTTTTTCAACTGCAAATTAACACTTCTTTAAGGCACTCTTTTTTAAGTTTGTGAAATAATTTCCGCTTGAGATTTGATGACTGACGTACACAATCTAATCCGAAAACACTTGAGAGTGTGTCCAGGTCCCATTTTTTACTTACTTATCTTAATGGGATTAATTTTCGCGGAGATTTATTTTCGCGAATTTGCTTGTTTTTAACCTAATTTCTTTCATTTTACTAGGGGTTTTCGGCAAAAAAGCATGAAATAGAAATATCGCGAAAATTAATCACCTTAAGGTAGACGCATCCCAACCTCGTACTTAGGCTTCCAGGCTCGTTTACAGCTCTCGTAATCTATTGTGATGCAATCTTGAATTTTACCTTAAGTGTATTTAATTTCGCGGTGTATTCAATTTCGTGATTCGCGAAATTCTTTCAAAAACCATTTTTCGCGTGTATTAAATTTCGCGAATTTAACCAAAATCAATCGAGGATGAAGCTGCTGGACGTCGAATGATTGAATTATTATAGATTAGATTCCCACGAGAGAAGTTACTGTAAATGATTCTTAAACTAAATCTCTTTTAAAGACATCCAAAAAACTAGGAAGAAAAGTAATAAGTGAAAATGTATTTTTTTCCTATTAATTTAAAGCCAATTTTAAGCCAGATTTAAAAAGCAGTGTTCGATTCGGAATATATGGTCTTCTAACCTGGCAAACTTTAAGTGATAACAGGTTTCGCTCAAATTACAATTGATTCATGTTTCTGCTCTCCCAACCTGAAAAACTGGTTTTAATGCAGGCATAAAAAGTGATAGATCTTTCGGCTTTGAAATTCCCTTGCATTTTGACATCAACCCTTTGCAAACCATCACTAACGAACACACACAACAAAACTTTAGCATGATCGCACACCTAACTACTACTAATCTGTGTACCAAAGCACGAAATGATAGATATATTAGATGTCAGAAGTGCATTTATTAATCAAATTTGAAGTAATTAGTATGTCAATGCAGTCTAAATTAAATCTGTTTTTTTTCTGGAAACCAAGAACTAATTAGTTACCAATTATAATGCGCCTAATACAAATTATTTGTCAGACATCACTGCTCAGGTAGTTTTTTTACATATTCACATTCTTCACTGTTTGCTGGAGTATAATATTAATTGAATTAAACTGTGTTCGATTAACCCTTGTACCACGCCAGAATCTTTCTAAAAAAGCCAAAAAAACCATAAATTCTTTCCAAAATTTAATTTTTCAAAAGCTATTTCTTAGCCACAACAAATAATTAAGGTATCAACTTTGGTATCGTTAGAAAGCTCTCTTTCTCAGCTACAAAAAAATAGCAGATGTTTTTTGTCAAGTGGTTAGGAGTTATGACCAAAAGACGGTGTAACGGTGAAAAGGCCTTTTCAAACCGTATATTTACGTAGTCGGCGTGGTAAAGGTTAAATTAAAACACAAAGTTTAATGAAAATGCGGAATTTTCCATCCTCAAAACTATATCACCACATTCTTCATTTTTTTCCCATGCTTTTAAATGTTGTAACTATAGATTTATCGCTAGAGTTAATTTATTCTTAATGGATCATATTTTTTTTACTCCAGAATGATGCAGAGACAGACATCAATTAGAGTTATTCTACTAATCACATTTGCAATTCTTGCCAAACGGTTGCCTAGTATCTAGAAACAACTTTTTAAGTAAATATTTTAAAGGTATTTAAGGGACTGTCTCCAAATATTGTATGTACCATCTCGTATAAAATTCGTACCACTATACGAACTGTATACGAATGCGAAAGGAAAATAATTAGCAATAGTTATAAAATGTAATTACTAGAATTGTCAAATAAATTATCAAATGAACCACATAAATTTGGAGAACATAAATTTCTCGTTGACTTTCTCGTATATTTTTTATGATTGAGATAATTGACCATCATTATCCTATAGGAAAGCCATACGAAACGTATACGAAACAGTTCGCATCGCATTCGTATAAAATTGATACAATATTTGGAGACGGTCACTAATTTTGCGGGTATTTAATTTCACGATGTTGCCTGTTTTTCACCTGATTTCTTTCATTTTCCTAGGGGTTCTT
Source organism: Tiaropsis multicirrata (assembly GCA_032270745.1). Taxonomy (NCBI): domain Eukaryota; kingdom Metazoa; phylum Cnidaria; class Hydrozoa; order Leptothecata; family Tiaropsidae; genus Tiaropsis; species Tiaropsis multicirrata. The sequence continues at coordinate 30,746 of JAUJPO010090669.1, read as the reverse complement.
TCACTAAAAGCATAAAATCAAAGTTTTCGCGGGTATTTCATTTCCCGACTTTTACTAAAAGTGCAAAAATTAAATTATTTTTAAGGTATACCTTTCCTTAGGACCCATAAGAGGGATATTAAAACACTACCGTACGTTCGGACAAAAATCTGGATTTTAAAATCGGACCTTTTTCCAATGCAGTGTAAAGTGTAAAATTTGATGAAAAACCAACCCTTGCAGTGTGTTTTTGACCATTTACCCCCTCCCCCATGAGTTTATAAATTTTCCAAAGGAGAATAAGCTACAACAAATAAGAGGCGCTTGATAGAAAACGAAAGTAAATTATCTTTTGATCTACTAGTTGATGAAATCTCTTGAAATTTTCAGACTAAAACGAACTAAAATGTCGTGTTGGATTGTTCAAAGTTTACAGTTTACAGAAAGTAGTTTTTTGAGGGTTTCGAGAAAGGTCTATTAGTTACAATAGACTAGAATAGTTAAAATCAAAACTGAGAATACTGTGCACCTATTTTGATCCTATTTTAAATCCATCATACATCCCCATAATCAAAGACCCGTTTAAGACTTCCGAAGAATTCTGAGCGACGGTGGCCGAGTGATTAGAGTGTTCGCCTCTCGTTCGCAAGGTTGTGGGTTCAACCCTCAGTCGCGTCAGACTTGAAAACTGGTATTCGCTGCTGCTTGGCACTCAGCATTAAGGGATTAGAGCGAGGGTAAATGGAGAAATCCAAAGAATGGAGTAGCGCCCTCCCCTACCTTCGGGAAGATAGCTATCCAGAAGGGAGCCTCCGGGTCGCCCTCGACTGCGCTCGCAAAAACTTACTTACTTTTACTTATCCAGTGGGAAAAATCCGTCCCATTCTCAATAAAAAACCCAGTCAAAATTTATATTCGTTGTAATGTGAACTGATAAAAAGGTGCCATTATTAGCAGTGGCGGATAGACAAGGTTGTCAAAAATCTTGACGGAGGAGAGTTGTTTTTTGCTCATATTCCTTATATGGAAATCAACACTCTCCGTCAAAAACTCTGAGTTCCTTCTGTATCCGCCTGTGATTAGTGGGAATATTAGAATAGTTCAAACGAAGAACAATATATTTGATATCGTTAGTGCAAAAAATTCGATTTTGATATCTTCACTGTACTTTACATCTTTTCTTTTCGGGTCACTAAGACAAGACAAGGGGGGGGGGGTCATCATTCTCCAAAATCATATAAGATCAAAACTTCCCAAAGCTTTAAATGTTTCATTTAATCTAACTATCCTTATATTAAAGCCATCATCGTCTATGCAAAAAATCATCGACTTTTCCTGACAAACTTTCTACCAGTTTTATTCTATCACTTTTCTTTTTGCCTAAAAATAAAATACATTGTCTCTCATCGACAACATGACTACAAGCTTCACGCCAATCAAATACTCACACAACATTAAAATAGTGTGCGGCGAAAACACTCGGCAAACGTTCTTTTAAACAAAGCATCACTACTTGACCAAAATTGAAACGATAAAAGAGAGCAACGGCGGCATTTCCGTCTCGAATATCCTCAAAATTATTTCTTTAAATGTTTTTCAAACGTTTCTTAAAGCCTTCTTGTCCATGGCAAATTTTCAAGTATTCTCAAATGTTGACTTTTAAGCTTATTTATACTCATCGAGGTTTTGCTTTTTGTGGCGTCAGGTCAGAGCTTCCCTTTTCCTGTTTTGGCCTACTATCATGAAATGATATCGAAACAAGTGAGAGTTTGGTTTGTACATGGACTTCATAGGCTAACTAACGCTGGGCAAAGATTTTGCCTTAACGGAATTTATTTTCGCCATTTTTGCGAGATTTAATCTTTAATTTTAATAAATTTCTTAATTTTTTTTAAATTTAGAAACTTAGGTTAAAAACAGGTAAATTCGCGAAATTCAATCCTCGCGAAATCTTTAATTTTTCAATTCGCGAAAATATATCCCTGGAACGCCTGGAATGGCGCACCTAATTTCCCGGTTAATAAGATTGGCGTTACTTTAATCAACAATATTGTTATACCTGCGACAAGCGACAAACGTGTGTTTGAGAGATAAAGAACTTCTTTTTGGCGGAGGAGAGTGTTGACTTCCTTATAAGGAATAGGAGCTAAAGCAACGATCTCCGTCAAAATTATTAAGTACCGCCTTCTGTATCTTTTTTATATGTGTGTGGTTCATGGCGGCTTCTGTTTGTCTTGAACTTCTTGACAGCCCAAACAGGAAAGGATAATAAACAAATTGGTCGCATATAATTTATTAGCATGTTTGTTGACCTTCATCGCAATATTTCTCTTATATTCTGTCTTTTTGGCTCTACATTCTACTCTTAATTATACTTTTAAAGGCCGGTTTCGACTCATCGCGAGCAGATATCGCGATTTTCTTTCTCATTCAATTACGTAATACTAGACCACCATTGGCTTAGAAATTAATGAATCGTCTGCTCGATTGGTTTAAAAATGACGTTACAAGTTGTGCGACCTCGATGGTGGAGATCGGCCTTTAGTTTGAATTATGATGAGGTGAAGTATCAAAGTTTTCTCCTCGAACGTACTTTAAAGGAAGAAACTTTCGCGAGTTTGCGATTTTTAGGCAAAATCGCGAAAGTAAGTTCCCGCGAAAAATGCTAACGTCTTAATTCGCGAAAGTTAAATCTCGCGAAATATATTTTTTCTGCAATATTTTTCAAAAACGTAATTTTTGGAGGGATTTACACTACACTTGCTATGTGCAAGCTTTGATGAAGGTTTTCACTGCAGATATCGTAAGTTAAAGATGGAGAGTCATAAAAAGTGTCCTAATCATCAATGGAAAAAATATTCCCAATTGCCTTTTTCGCGAAAGTTAATTCTTGCGAAGTATAGCCGAATGGTCCATTCGCGAAAGTAAAACCCCAAAATTTCGCGATTTTTTGGCCTTGCGAAAGTTTCTTTCGCGACAGTTTCTTCCTTTAAAGTATGCTTTGGTGCCTCTTTCAATGTTTATTTTCGATTACAAAGAAGAAGAAAATTGGACTTGGATACAACAAGTTTACCTATTTCCAAATTTGATATTTCTATAAAAGGCTTAAGCCTTTTGCGAGGCATTTTGATTAAAAATACAGGCGTTGCAAAGCGACCATATATTTTCAAATAATTTCTTGGCTGTAATATGAGCAAAAAAATGAACATGCCTTTTAATATTTGGTGTGCAGTATAATCATGAATATAATTTAAAAAGCTTTTAAAATTAACTAAGCAGGGATTACTTTATTATATGAAAATTTGCGGCATGATAAATTCGCAGTTTCGTGGTCGAGCTCGAAAAACCGCAAAATTAAAATGCGGTGAAATGCAATTTTTGGCAAAAAAAACCCGCAAAAAAATTTTCACGCAATGAAGTAAATATGATCTAAGCGAAAACCTCCTACAAACGTGCCCTGCAACAAAAACAGAGAAAAAAGGAAAAACACCTCATTAAAAAAACAATAGATTTAAAAGGTGGGTTAAAAAATTTCGAATTTTCACCCCGAAGTTTTGTTTTCCACTGGTGCACAAAAACTGGGGTGGCGTGATAATTCGCAACCGGCCCTGTAACCGATTGTAAACCTTAACCTCGAATTTCTCTCCTCTCATTACAAAATCGACCCAGTAGTAACACTGTCCACTGACAAATTCAAGAGCCATATACGAAATCAATCATAATTATATAGAGAGACTATCATTTGAAAACTTCCATACAGTTTTTAGAATATTTTTTGTTGTTTGTTGGTATTAGGTTAAGGGCCATCATATAGGGTATTACTTTTTTCTCAACAGTGGCGGATAGAGTAGGTTCTCAAAAGAATTGTCGGAGAGTGTTGCCTTTGTAGATATTTCTTATTTGGAATTCGAGGGAGTTAAAACACTTTCAACCCAGCATTTCAGTATAAGAAACCTCAGTGAAAATACTAATATTAGGGTATAAATGATAATAGCACTCGGATAATAGCATTCTGACACAAAACATCATATATTGCTACTATAGAAAAGAATGCTACGATCAAAAGCGATAGTTTGTTGTTAATATAATTCTGAGTGGATTGTTTTAGGATTTAAAACATTTTGAAAAATAAATTGAAAATAAAAAAGGATCTTTCCAACCAAAGAACTTGTTCCAACGAGGAACAGTGAAGCCTCTTTCTCAAGTGCCTGTGTTACAGAGATGCCCAATTACGGGGGCATGAAATCAGTCCTTTATTTTCAAAGGATAGTGTCCGCTATATGCAGAGATCTCCACTTTAGAGAGATTCCACTGTATTGCCTTTTATTATTATTTTTCGAAAGCAAATTATCATAATGGGCTTATTAAGGACGTCGATTTTTCTTAACACCCCCCCCCTCCCTTGATATTCGTGCCAAAAATCCTTACCCCCTGGATATCCTAGGATATTGAACATTTTGAACCCACCCCCTGGATATCTTTAGTGTTTAGATTCTTACCCCCTGGATATCCTAGGATATTGGAAACATCAGACCCCATGGCTATCCTATATCCTCAACAGGGGGTACGGACTTTTCTGGATCAAGCCCAATGTGGCGATTGCCAGTTTTCTTGTTTGTTTTTTTTTGTGTTTTTTTGTGTTTAGACCTATTGGTCTAGAAAGAAATCTATGTAAAATTGGCACTTAAGTAGTTCTTAAGTTCTATTGCTAGAATGATAAAAGAAATACAGTGCTTTGAAATTACAAGATTTCGTAACAATTGACCAATTGCACATGTCGGAAGGGTGGTGAAATTTTATAGAACTTTAGTCTATTGGTCATAGCTCAGAACGACTTTTTTTTTAGTCAAGTTCCTGAGGACAGTATTGTTTTTCAGTGGGACAAAAAGAATTGCCCAAAGCCTATTACTGTAACCGCAATCGGTCTTTGAAGTTTAACATTCTTGAAATAAAAGTCAACAAAAATAAGAGAATTTTCAAAAAATAGAGCGGTGGCTTAATGTTAACTAATTTATAATTGTGGTCGAATGCGGTGAAAGAAAAAGAAAAGTATTGCTAACTATCTTCTTCGTCTTCTACAATTGGGTTCTCGCCTCTAAAAAAAACCTCTAAAACCTTGTGTATCCAAATTGGTAGATGGGTGACAAAGTGAGAAAATTCGTCCGTGAAACATGCTCTCTCAAACACTATTTTTCTAAAGAAATGGCCCAATGGACTTTTTACTCAGTACCTTAGGGCTAAACACATAGTTACTGCATATCAAAAAAAGTTGAAAAGCCAGCGCTTATCACAGGGAAATTGTTTTAATGTTACTTGAGAAACAGGGGGTGTCCTAATAAGGATTGGGGAGCCGGAAAAAAAAATCGAAAAATTAACAAACGGTTGGTCTCAGGTAGACACACAATGTTATTCAAACATTCTTTCAAATTCAAGGTCCAAATAACATTCTGACGTTGAAACAACTTTGTTTGGACGTTGAAAGAATATTCCGTGCCTGGTGGGATGCGTTTAATCGGCACCTAAGAATACTGCTTCTTTGCAAAATTTATCGTAAGTTTTGTTCTGTATAATAAGCAAACATCGTATTTTACAATCCACGAGAACTAAAGAAAGAAAACCACAATACGTATATAACACTGTCCAAATAATACATCTCAATCATGTGAAAATCAAAGCTTTCACTTTTGTGCCAACGTCTTCTCACAACAAAAAAGTCTAGCTTTTCAAACATTTCTTTAGTAAAGCTTGTTCCAGAAACAAGTCATAAATTTATGTATTAGTAAGCTCTAAACTACACTCTCTTTTTTATAAGAATCAGAAAATTTCGGCCGACGCTCAGATGTTCTTAACTTTGATCCACATTTTCTCATAATTTTCCACCCCACCCTTAAATATATGCCTAAAGTGCTTCCCTTCGTCTTAGCTTCCATTAGGAAAACTCTCATGCTCAAATTGTGAGTTCTTTTTATTTTTTGGTAAAATTTATCACTAAATCTGAGGCTCATCGATGTTCTTATTAAATTGTTCTTATAAAATAAAAAGAGTGTACCCTAAACAAAAAAAGAAAAAAATGGTCAAACATTTTTACATATTGGATTGCTTTGACAATCATATAAATAATCCTTACTCGCGTTGTTCATTTAGCCTATACTTCTTCAATTTCTAAATACGACATTCCGACAGGCTGAACACTTTCCTCTTCTTAATTTGTCCGCGGTACATAGCTTGGATAGATCATCTTTAGAGCTAATTCACAAAGATTTTTCGACTTTTTGACTTTTTGATTACTTTTTATTGACTTTTCTTTAACCTTTTTTTACAAAAAAGTACAAGAATAAAGTCAGAATATATCTCAACAAAGGCAAAGGGTGTGGTGTTTTTTCTGGACAAGACTTATTCAAGAAATGAAATTCCTCAAATACTGTACATAGATTAGATTAAAAGCCAAAAGTTGATATATATATATATATGTTTCTTATATCAGTTGTAGGTCCATGCTGGAGATCTATCTCCATTTGAAGGACAAAGAAACTCAACTCAAAGAATGAAATCAATTCACTCATTCAAATCAAAGGAATCCTGTCTGTCTCCGATAATGTTGATTTGTAAAGGAATTCTCTTGGAACCTCTTTAAACATCATTTTGATTGTCTTTATACATTTTTCGCATCATATACAAAGCTCCACATACTAAAATCTCAACAAACGAAAGCAGGGAAGCACCCATTACCAAACCAAGGAATCCCCCAACTTCACACGTCAATTGATTCCCTGAGTACAAGGCTTTCTCTTCCATGATTTTATAGTAATCTACGTGCTGGAATTGTAACGCCACATTATAGGTCCATTCATGAACGCCCTCTTTTCCGCCTAGCTGAGCGCCCACACTATGGCGTTCATTATACGATGAACTTATCCCAAGATCCAGTTCTTGACAAGGGAACGGACATCGACCCTTTTCCGGCTCTTTTGTAACGGCCCGTCTGATGCAATCACGCGTCTCACGGACACTTTTATTCTTCGAGTATTCATCTCTGATTTCCTTGGGAATATGTGGGCGCACGTAATCGAACGTATCCCCGCATTCCTTATACGCGTTCAGCATCTTGTACGATTCGATGCACGTTCGACGGCTGTAGTCGCCTGGCAAAATATCCAATACTCTTCTGTCGGAGCATTTAGATGGATATGGATTCGGTAGCCTTTTAACTTCTGTTTTGACCAGCTTGATCTCATAAAGCTTATGAGCGTCTAGATTAACTTTCTTGGTCAGATCAATTTCAATGAGGTTGGGGTCGTGAGGTGAAGCGAAAATCTGCGGCTCTTGATTATCCCAGGTGTGAAACTTTATCCCGATTTCGACGTGTCCATACAGGTCAGTCATGTCTCCCCGGTAGTTCCAAGTTAAACACGAATGGTTCAAGTTTCGATTGGATCTGAAATAGTACAAACTGTTACAGTCTTTCGAGTCCCACGTGTAGCAGTAGATAACGTCAAATAGGCCGTTGGACCAGATTTTCGTTTCGTTGCCGATCATGGATTCGTTTGTGGCTGGTGTCGGGATTTTAGCATGATTGCAATGATTCTCGGTACTCGTTTTACCGTCGTAATATGGACTCATCGACTCGCCACAATACGAGAAATAGTTTCGCTGAAGTAGTTTCAACTCGCATATTGATAAACTCGGAAAATAATTTTTATCCGTCACCACCGACTTAATCTCAGTGTATGTCTCATACTTAAAATATTTCGCTAACAGTTTGTAAAGTATAATGGTAGTTAAGAAAATTCCTAAACAGAGCACCACCATCCATAAAAGAGCCTCGCGTTTTGGGGCTTTAAAGACGCGCGTCAGCCCGTGAACCGTGAATGCGTCGATATAGCCGTCGATCTTCTCCTTCAAGATTTTGTCACGTTTCTTCTTGTCTTTGGGTAAAGCAACGGTGAAGAGTTTTCGACGTTTCACCTTTTCAACGCTCGTGTTTTCCTCTGCAAAATAGAAAAATTTACCTTGTTGGGTTCAAGAAAATAATATGGGGTGGATGAGCATATAAAGTTTTTCTCATAATCTATTAGCCCCTGACAATAGACAACAATAGTCATTACTTTTACCTCGAGACAAGCGTCGATTTTACCTCTCAGATAAAAGAATTTACTACTTCTGGACATGACTACCCTTGGTAGCCTCCACCCCTGTACGACTTTTCTAGAGCAGCCTATTTATTTAATGCATGTCAAATAAATTTTGTAGAAATTTTGCTGATTTTGAAATGGGTGTTTTTACGTAAATGTTCTTGTTTTTTTATGTTCGTTTTTTTAGTTGTAATTTTTTCTGATTAGTCTATCCCAGCAGGCAAAAGACGTCTTTTTAACGTTGTTTCAACGGCTTTGTGTCTGTTGGGTATGGTTGTACATCCAGGCAAATCTAACTCTCCGCCCAAACTACTCAGTGTCTAGCCATTGTCGGATATACCCGACATGCGAATAATCAATCTGTTTGCCAATGTTGGATATATCCGACATGCTAATTTTCAAGTCCTTTGCCGCAACCTTTAAAAAAATGTATACTCTATTTGCCGAAAAAATGAATTTTCTGAAATAAAGAGTTTTCTTATTTTGCCAATGTCGGATATATCCGACATAAACATACAACTAGTTTTTATTGACCAATGGAATGATACTCGCCCCCCGTCTCTCATACGAACTAAGGCATAAAACTCCATGTCGGATATATCCGACATTGGCAAAATAGTAAAGAAAATTCATGACAGATATATCCGATATGCGGCAATGCAGTTGAAAATTTACATGTCTATATCGGGTATACCCGACATTGGCAATAGCTATGACATTTATTTTAATACTTCGGCAATAGAAAGTGGGTTTAAAAAAAACCCCTCGGCACGGAAAGGGCTAGACAAGAAAATTACTTTTTGGAAAGAGTGAGGGATATCGTTCTTCTAGTTGTTCGCTGGTTACTGTTAGGTCATTGGTGTATTCCACTTTTGTGTTGTTTTGAGTGATGAGTTGTTGTTCTTTCTTTGCCTCCTCGTCCTGCATCATGGATGGGAACAAATTCACATTGTATTGGAAACGACTTTCTATTTCTTGTCGTATTTGGAAAACTGTAAAAGTAGAAAAATAAATTATGATTACCTCCCCCAGCAGACAAGCCGTTTTTTCAACGTTCAAACATTGTAAAGACGTCGAAAAAAAAATTTAAATTGGCGGAAATTTAATGGTCTGCAAGAAAATTGATTTTAGCGGGAACTAAATTTGGCGGTTTATGGGGGTTTAGGGTGAAAACCGGCCAAATTTAGTTCCCGCTGAAATCAATTTTCTTGCAGACCATTAAATTTTTGAATCCACGAACTCTAAATGATGTTGTTTGCTGTTTAAAGACCATTTTAAATTGTTACTTAATTTTCCGTTACACCTACATCATTGGCCAAATTCAATTCCCTCCGAATTAAACACTTTTGCCAAACCGCCAAATTCAATTCCAAATCAAAAACCTTTTCAGTTATCCGCAAAGTTTTTTGCCAAATGGTAAAGGTCTATTGAAAAGGTTATAGCATTTTCAAGTGAAAATACATTTTGCGTTCTCGCATTCGATTCTATCGAAATCAAACAAATCACCAGCCAACCATATAATATATAAGAGTTTCTTGGCTGAAAAGAAGAACCAAGTCAACGAAACATTCTGAGTTTCAATTTTCATCAAAATGAGGCAAAAATGCACGTCAATGAATTATTCGAAAATTCAAATCAATCTTGTCAGCTTATTGGTAGTAAAAACAAACCTTTGAAGGTCTCAGACGAAATAAACTAAACTGGTTTAGATTCTCATGTTTCTATCCTTTGAGAACAAAAGAACCCGATGCTAGTTAAAAAAAGTTAAAACCCGAAAACTCTTAAACATAAACTTTCGCGAATTTAAAGAAAAAATATTTTTCGTGAGCATAAACTTTCGCGAATCAAGAGTAAGCAGACAAATGTTCAACTGAAGAATGGCTCAGAAGTGACAAATTGTTGTCAAAATCGCGAAAGTTTCTGCTCGCGAAATTTTGTACGCCTAAAGTATGTTTCCTGTCCGAACGTCCGATTACTTCTTTATAGTACTTCTTTGACCATGAGCCTTGTTTTGAATCAATGAAAATATTTTCTGTAGCTTTATACTTTTTTAGAGTTGTCGAATATATTGTAAAGAGTCACAATGCTTGTACCCAGTTTTGATCATCTACAATATATCTTATTTTCAAAGAAAGATAACTGAAACAAGAAAATTGTTGTCTAAAAAAAGTTTCAAAAAAGAAACAGCGAAAAGTAATGTATATATATAAAAATTTGAATCCGGTCTGTTTAGATATAGAGTAGGAGCTCGTGACTGTAGTTTCATCGATTTTTACAAATTTCCAATTCTTAGTTTGAATAAAAGTTAAAATTTATTTGTCGTTGCTGGCGTCTTTTATATTTTATTTTATCAAGTATAAAGCAATAAGGTATATATAGCTGAATATAAATGTTGAAACTTATTAGTGTTACAGTCAAAGCTGTAAATAGCGGACACCATCGGGAATTTCACTTGGTGTCCGCTAATAGGAGCTGTCCGCCTTTTTAAACATTTGGTAATATAGGCTCTAAATTCGGGGACAAAAATCTGTCCGCTAATCAGAGCTATCCGCCTTTTGGGGTGTCCGCTAATTGGAGCTTTGACTGTATTAGGAGGCATCCAGTTAGCTTAGTTGGAGTCTCGCAATCGTAAGGTTGTAGGTTCGATTCTGGCCATCCTATACACTTTACCAATAAGTAGCACAACACAGGTAAACTGAATTGTTAGGTAAATAGTCACTGGGAGATGACGACAGGTGTGGCGCTCCGCCTCTGCCTAAATTCACCCAGAATTCAGTCTAGCGTTAGCGAATAAGGAATAGATTGCGCCGTTGTACGGCCACTACCGACGGTCTGAGTGAGTGAGATGCGTACAGGACAGCGCTAACCCCTACATCTTTGTGCTTTGTACCATTTATCACGTGACTCTTTAAACTAGAAATAAGGAAGCGGGAAAACGAAAGTGAAAATAAGTGAAAAAAAAACATGATTAACTTATTACTTATCCTGCAGACACATGACACGACGTTCTTTCAACGTCCAAATAACGTTCTGACGTTAGAAAACGTTGTTTCGACGTTAAAACGTTGTTCTGTAACGGCCTTAACCCAGCAGACATGGAACATTGTTTTAACATCGAAACAACGTTTTTCAACTTCAAAACGGTAGTTGGACATGTTGAAATAATGTTGTGTGTCTGCTGGGAAATCATAATTTCAAGACATTTGTAAATGTGTTTTTATAAAGCGGAACGGTACAACTTTTTGAACATGAAGGTTGTATAAAGCCCGGTCCCGTTTTTCATCAAGCGGATCGCGCGCAAATTTCTTTTTGTAAGCGGATGAAATGATCTTTTCTTCACTGTAAAATGCTTGATGCGAGCGATTAGTAGAGAACGCGGTTTTAAATTCGAGCCTTGTCCAAAGCATTGAGGTAAAAAAACACATGGAGAATAAACGTCTCTGTAATAGCCTAAATGGTCATTAAATTCTGAAATTAAATTATTGAAATCGGCTTTCTTTGATTCCCATCATTTGAAGCAAAATCAGTCAAAAAATGAATTATAAGAACTAAAGTGTGAGATGTTCGGTTCGGAGATGTTTCGTGGATTGCATACATACCTACATAATTTTAAGAAAAATGCGTGTTTGAATGTTATTAAAATGTATTTAGGTTAGAAAGTTTTGTACTTTAATCGGTTATACTTTTCCAAGCAAAATTTTTGCGTATCTCTCGCAAATATCTAAATGTCTAAAGTAGCGGCTGTTTTTAATTTTTGATATGTGATAGGTTAAAGGTTATCATTCATGTATATCTAAAAAATTCCAACATTTATGGGCGATTTCACGAGAGGGGACGCTAAGAAATAAGTAATTTTGTGCTTATTATTGCAAGTTCGTCTCATTTTTTATTAATAAATGTGTTATCTTTCAATACAACGATTAAAAGTGTATAGAATTTTCTTATTCAAGAAGTTGAAATTTAATATTCCCATGAGTGCATGCCTGATTAATTGATTTTTCCCAAAGCAACCAAGCAACAATTTGCTTCCAATGATTGATACAATGAAATAGTATGCGTTGAGTCTCCATGTGTTTTTTTTACCTCCATGCTTTCATTTAACCCTTTTAGTGCCAATGTCGGCCGAGTTATACATGAGGGCAACGCCCTCCTGCCTGCCCTCCTGCCTTTTCTGTTTTCAACTTGATTTTGAGTTAACAGAAATAAAATGTGCATTTCAGTTGCAACACGAACGATTTCGAAATTTGGTCTTTTGGAAGAGAATTTGACCTTGAAAGTAAAAAAAATGCCCAAATTTGCCAAAAGTTTACAAAAAACCTGGTCCAGTGTCCAGTTACACTAGATTCTGTCTAAAAGAATTGTTAAAATATTGAATTGAAATCGCACCACTGGGCTCAGGCGCAGCGTCCCTGACTTTGTTAAAAAGGAACGCCCTCCACCTCGCCGCCCTGCCTAAAGCTATCCAACGAGCTATAAACCAACCTTTAATTATTTTTGGTTCGGGAGATATTGACGTATAAAGTTTGTCCTAACTCACTTCAACAAAAAGTTCCCAAAAAAAGGGCTCGACACGGAAAAGGTTAATTGGAAGTCGTAAAATTAGTTATTAGACGTTGGTAAAAGGTAAAGACTGTAATGTTAAATCACGTCTGGTGGTTATAAGAGCAAAAAAAACGGCTTTGTAGGTTTTGAGGGGTATGAGTTTTTGAGGGTTATCCACTGGTAAACAATTTTTGCCCTAAATTTCATATTTGTTTTTAATCGTTTTCGACATGATGAAATTTACTTACTCGAAAAATTGGACTCTTTCTCTCAGTGGAACTTTTGTTTCTTTAAATTCAGGATCATTTCGCACACGCCATACAAGCTCTGTCATCCAGGTTGTTCCTTAAAAAATGATAGTGTTTCAAGAATTTCCCCACAGGCAGTTATAGCGAAGATTTTCAAAAAGTTGTTGATTTTTTTAATTTTAATTTTTATTGTTGATTCGTCGTTCTTTTAGAAGATTTTGGACAAAACATTAAAAGAAATACTTACCACTCTTTGGATAGCTGGCGATGAAGACATCGTCGTCAAAAAGTTCAAAATTTTGTATAGTTTGATGGTATGCAACGTATCTTTCTGGTAGGATGAAGCCATACGGATGAACAATGGACAGTTTGTGTAACTCATCATCAATGGATTGGTTTCGAACTTTTAAAACATTTTCATCTTCAATAAGTTCAGCATAGACTGTTTCTTTTTTATCGGTCATGTTATAATATGGAACACGCTACGTCGGGCAGACAAGAAAATCTAGGAGGAAGTTAATTTTATCACAAACACAGGCACCAACTACAGCAAAATATCTGTTCGAAAAATCTAGGAGCTTTTGGAAATAAAACACTTCAAATTTCCAGCAGTTGTGTTAAGAAAATCAAGGAGCAATCATGAAAAAGAACGTAGCAGAGAAAGTAGCAGAAACTTTTGCAAATTCGGTGTTTTTAAACTCCACCCATTCATGTATCTTTGGGTTTCTTTGGCAATGAAAGTAAGTTCGGTGTTTTTAAAGACTCGAATGGTTCAGGCCCTTACCCAGGAGCCAAATTTCCACATCGAACGCAGATATATTCTTTCCAAGAGCCCAAAGTCAAAATAACAGAGAGTTTTTTCCAGCCCTGGAAACGCTTCTGAACAGTTATTTTGTGTTTCTAGCCGCCGGCTGCTCTTGGCTTTAGAAAGTGGTCTAATGACATATTGACCCTATTTACCTTGAAGGAAGGTGCTTATTTCTAAAAGTCTAAAGAACTTATGTCTTTGCGATTCCCCGAAAAGTCTACCTGCCAAATTTCTCCGGTCTGGTGGGTTCCTAACCAATCTTTATCTAATCTGTAGCAATCTGTCTGTCTGTGTTTTCTTTGTCTGTGTCTGAATATATAGCCTTGGTTCGATCTTTGAATCCCCTTTGCATAAACTAATACAGTCTTCTCTGGTACAATAGAATGACCTTTAATTCCTTTTTTCAAATAGGTTTAATTGCCATCACATAACATTTACACATCAACTAATGTATCGCAAACGCCAATTAATAACTCTAGAATAACTTTGAACACAAACACAAATTCTAAAGCATCGGGTCGGTGACATTATTGGTTTAGAGAGGAGCGTATTTCACTCTCCTAGTATAATGCTACCCTTTCTCTGTTAACATAACATTTTACTTCATATATATAAAAATGACAGTATAGTAGCATTTATTGTTAAATACTTGCACACGAGGTCAAATTACATTTTACAAATTTGTGTGCAAACCACCGTATATGATATACATTTCTCAGAGAATGAATTTCTTACGATGCGGTCGCTTTTTTAATTACACTTTACAATACTTATAATTACACTTACACTTATGAAATTTCTTCTTAAGAGAATTAGTATACATATCTAGACAGGACAAGGAAGGAAATTATATTGTTTCAAAGACTGGTTTTTTAATTCTTTTTTTAGAGATCCTACAAAATGGCGGCTTCGGCAGAAAAACAAAATACAAAAATTTACAATGAACTTATTACTGATGAAGAAGTTATGAAATTTCGAAGTCAGACAGATGACAACGAATTCAAAGGGTTATCCATTGTACAACCCTATGGCTTCATATTTAGTGAACGCTATATAAAATACCATGATCAATTTCAAAATTTCCAAATGTTTGAGGATGATGTTTTTGTAGCGACCTATCCTAGATGCGGTAAGTTCTTTGTTTATAACACCCTGTCTTTGTGACCCACTTGGATCCGCCTCAGGTGTATGAGTCAATTTCCGGCCTACTGGATAAAATAGTCGTCCCAGTGGAAAAATCACATGTTCTCTCTATCCCAGTGGTAAAACAAATAAAAATAATTTCCTTCAACCCATATATGGTTAAAAGTTCTGACTCCAAACCCATTGAGATTTAGGTACCAATTTGTTACAGCATTAGCTGTAGTTGTGTGTTTTCAGTGTCTTTTTCTTCGGCTTTTTCAGTTTTTCCCCATTTTTTTAGTCTGGTCTGTGTTTTTCTCAGTTTCCAACATTTTTGGGATTTTCAATGATTTTTCATAATTATGTTAGTTTATCAATTAATTTATTCAAATTTATGTGTCAACCTTGCTTTAGTTTTTGTTATTGATTTTATAATTTTTGGTCTGTACTTTATATATTTTCAAAGTTATAAATAGCAGTGTCATTCTCACTTTTTCATTCACTTCAAAGGAGACACTTAAAGGGTGAACATCTCAAATAAAATTAAAATTTACATTTACATTCACATTTTCACACTGTTTATCACCCAGGCTAGCTGGTAAGTTTTGCTTTCTTTCAGTGTTTGTTTGTTTTCTTGTCTGTCATTTTGCCTTGGGTGTTGCCTTTTTCAAGCCATGCACTGCTGCTTTGGACATTTTTTCAACATTTTCAACGTTTTTTTCCACTTAGACTTTAATTTTCTATTTTCATTTCAACTTCAATTCAATTTATGCTTATCCTTCAAATTTATTTCAACTTAGACACATTTGTAATTCTTATTCAATTTTTCATTTTCAGTTTGTTTGAACATACATACAATAAGTGTTACGAACATGCTTATCTTCGCCCTTCAATGTCTCTGCCCTAACAACAGACGAACGGACGGACGGACGAACGAGCATAGGTTAATTTATAGGACCTCCTGCTGGTAGGTTCAAAAAGAAGAACTTTCAATGGCTTTTTGCTTCAAATAAAGATTCAAGATAATTCCAAAATAATAATAGAAAGAAAGTTTACTGGAAGCTGGGGGTCGTTGGTTTTAACTGTTTTAACACAACAAAAACAGATAGAAGCCTATAAAAATTGAAATTTCTATAGAAGACATTGATACTCTTACACTGTTGATACACTTACACTGTTTCAAATTTGATTTTCTTCAAAAAACTTTCGGTGTTCATTTGAGCAAATTCTTTGTCAATACCATTTTTGGAACAAAAGGGTGACTTTGTTGTGGATCCACCAGAATTCATATTCTTTCGAATGACCTCAGCGAAATTGTTTAAGTTTGATAAGTATTTTGTATTAGGACATGATATTGAATGATCGCCTAGTTGAACGGTAATGTTAACGTTCTTTTTTTCTTCAAATGTCTTCGTCTGGTGAGAAGATAAAATCACAAACATAGAAAAAACTCAACACGGTTAAATTTTCAAGTCGGTACGTAGTGTGAAAGTAGCTATAAAAACTATGGATAGTAACTTTCTTTTTGATTCAAATAAAGAAGGCAAGTGTCACTTTAAAAAAGAAGTCGAGACATTTTAAAAGTGAGTGAGGTCTGAATGAATGTATACTAGGGACTACCATTCATTTGTCAAATTACTGCTATCTAGGAAAAAGTAGTATTTGGCTCAGACCCCATGTTAAGGGAATCAATTTCTAGTCTGTGGGTTCACGTCATAAAATGTAGCAGAGATTTCCAAGGGGTGCACTAAAATCGGCAAAGCATGTGCCAAAGTTTAGGGAAGGTATCGTAGAAAGATCAAAGAAATGTCGGATATTCGAAGGAGTCGAGGTAATAATCGTTTTTTTCTCTGGAAGAGTCCATTCAGAGAACAGCAGAACTAACTTCAGCATTGGTCCTTTCTAAAGGTAAGAATTTCTGCCAGAAGCTATTTCTCAAATGGTAGAATGACTACTAACCTTAGGTGAATGAGTTGTACTGTTGGTTGTATTGGTGGGTGCAGGTGTAAGTGAAAGATGTAATGGAAGTAAATGAGCTTCTGTGGTGAAAATGAAATTGTGAACATCTATAACGTGTTCTGATTCTTCAGAAAATAATAGATACAAGTATTTGAAGGTTTCAGCCAAGAAAAACGAATCCATTCTAAAAACAAAGAAGAATATGAAAATCAAATTCAAATTGAAAAGTCTCTCTGCCAAAATTGCAATGTTATTTCGTTTGGTAAAGTTGAAAGGTTTAACAAAAGAAATTTCGAAAGAAATATATCAATTTATACAAACTTTTACCAAGGGTAAGAGAGTTTTTAAAAGAGAATTTTAATGAATCGATGAGAATTAAAGGTTTTATTAACTTGTCCTCATGTGCAAATGTACGCAAATCTTTGAAAGCAGCGAAACCACATTTCACTCTTGCATGTTCTTCTAATGTATCAATAACATGTTTTCCAACTTCCAGGTAATATGGATCTTTTGTTGCCTGAAATTTAACCAAGGTGAATATTAAAACTAAGGATCGGGTTTTTTGACATTCCATTCTCATCCTTGGTAAAATCATGATTGTTACAAAGTTCTCTTTCAATCATTACAATAGAAATCCGTGTGGTGGTACATAATATGTAAAAATACATCAAAAGGTTTAGCACAAACTCCAAAAATTCAGAAAAACAAAGTTTAAAAAAAAAAGGGTAATAAAATTACGACAACTAATTCAACATTAATATAGAACTGACTGCTCATCATCAGTAGTTACCTGGTATAAGAAGTAAGTGCTTTCAATAAACTCAGGTCGCAATGGATGTTGTGCCCAATACAAATCTAAGCTTGTTGTGAAAGCCTAGAAAATAGAAATAATCACTACATCAAAACCATAGCAAAATAATTATCAAATTTTGTCAGTCAAAAAGTACAGTGAAACCTTTTATTTCATGAACGAACATTTTCTCCTGACCTAATATTATTATAGATGCTAAATTTCCCAAATTTCCCCGACTTGCGTGAAAAGCTTTCCCGATTTTGAAGAATTGGGTTTGCTCAAATTTTGGAAAGAAATTGTGTTAATTTGTGAATTTTGAAGTGACTGGGGACTCCTATTGTAACCAGTTTAAGTATTTTTGTTGCTTGGTGAAACATTACATATTTAGTTTGAAGTGATGTAGAAAAGTGCAAAATGATGATGCACCAGAGTCAAATCAATACCGGGTGGTCCAGAAAAAACGCAACGAAAAATAGTATCATTGATTATGCAAAAAATTTTCACCGCTGAAATATCAAATTTAACATGCTCAATTCGAAGGCTAGTGTCATCAATTTTCCAGAATTTTGTAGTGGTTCTGAACATTCTTTTACTGAAATTTAGATAAAGTCCGCTGTTTTCCATTTGTTATGAAATTGACACCAAAAAAGTTATCATCTATTTTCTGAGTGTTATTGTCCTCCGCGGCTTTTTTTTTATCTGCAGCTTTCAAATCTTTTTTTTGATAGAATTAAAACGCATGGCCTTCTTTTTCTGATAAAGTCATTGCATTGCGAACTGACGTTTTATTTCATTGAAGAGCTGCTGCCACGTTAAGGCTAAACTTAAGTTAAATTTTAATGAAAAATGGCTCTTTTCTGAAGGAGATAAGGCAGTGATTAAGGATGATTAGGAACGAACAATGACGTTTGATCGAGCGGTGTGTTTGGCAAGTTGAGAAAGACTTTACTCTCTAAGTACCCTTGAATCCACAAAGCAATGGCAGAAGAAAGATATCCCGGCCAAGCAGGGCTGGGCGGGCTTTTTCGCTAACAAAACAAACAGTCAATAAAAATAATAGTTTCTGCTTGTGTGAAAAAGGATTAAAAGTAAAAACAATATGATACTACATATCATTTTGAAAAGGAGCTCTTTCCTCAAATTGATCGCTTTGTTGGAAACAAGTCCTGGATCTTCATTCAAGACGATGCTCCTTTTCACAGGTCAAACATGACTCAACATTTTTTGAAAGAAAATCTGAATTCAAGGTTCATTAAATGCTCCGAATGGAGCCACCCGCTTATCCTGATTGTAGTCCTCTTGACTACAATTTTTGGAACCTAATCGAAGGAAAGGTTTATGAGGGTCGACTTGATCGGCTATTTGCCGATGAATATGGATTGAAGAAGAAAATCAAATAGGTTTGGCCTGAAGCTGCACGTAATGTCATTGAAATTCTCCCTGTTTGAAAGCAGTAAATAAAGTGAACAGTGACTGCATCAAAAAGTTAAATTCATTTAGCAATCTCAATCATATCTATAATTGTGTAAATAAAGAAACCATAGTTGAAAATAAAACCCAAACATTTCAAACTAGATTTCAATAGAAAACTTCGATTTGACGTCAATTTTTATAATTTTTGTGCAAGTCAGATTTCGATTAGTGAATTGAAATTTCGATAACTTTCTAAATTTTTAAGCTAAGAACATAGAATTTTCCACATTGGTCACAAATGCAAAAAAGGAAACGTGGTCCAAATGTTGTAAAAAGAGTCCAAGTTGAATGACAAATTTAAAGTTTGTTGCGTTTTTTCTGGGTCTCCCGGTATAAATACAATTTCTTACTTTTACCAACAAAAAAAGTACATAATATAAAGTTTCGTGCTTCTGCACTTATTAAAATAAAGTACAAAGTAGAGAAATAAATGTGAATTGGCAGTTATTTCACGCATCAGTTTAATGGAGATACTTACCTCAGGTAGAAATTTGTATTTTTTGGCAACATTGTATAAAATTTCATGAGTTTCTATTGCTGGTTGAAGATCTCCTTTTAAAACCTAAAAAACGAAAGGTTTACATTTCTCACTAATATCAGTATTGGGGAACAAAAGTAAAACCAAAACAAATAAAATTAATCGCCCTTAAACGATAAAATCATCTTTGAAACGCTACTCTCCTAATAAGGTCCTAATAAGGTCCTAATAAGGTCCAGGGGTTGAAAAAAAATCGAAAAAGTAATAAAGGCCCCCCCCCTGTTTATTTGGCAAGTTATTTTCAATATGGTTGCTATATATGTTTATACAGACAGTATAATAGAGAATATTCAAACAAGCTGGGAGCAAAAGGTAAATCTAAATCAGTGAACCATACTTTAATCCGAGGTATAAGTGCTTGTACTAATAAAGTGTGCCATTATTACAAAGTACGTTAGTACAATGTGCGTTATATCAAGTGAGAGTGAAACATGATGATTTTTATTTTCTAATACCTGGAGTCCTGGCCAAAAGGCTTGCAAAGCGTCAACAAAGGATCTTGCAGGAACATCAGGTTGATGCATGTACACATCTAACATCATGTACCCTTGTCTTATGTATTTCTTTATAGCAGCATAATGCTATAAGATATTAAAAGTTTTTACGTGAAATAAGTAGAATTTTGGGAAGCTGACAGATTGTTTTTTGTTTTTTTTTGTTTCTCTATGATTTTTTATTTGTATTTTTTGTTATATAAAAGAAGGCCAGATTCAACAACGACTTTATAATGACTATACACTTGAGTCTCACACATAATCAGATTGTACGTTTTAAAATTTTTACCTTATTAAATTTATCACGATAAGATTCATCTCCAAGAAGAATGTATGCTTTCAAACAGTATTCATAATAAGAGTCAATGCCAGCACCAACTCCGCTATCTGAAAGAAATTTCATAATTACAGCTTTGTTTTGGGGATTTTAACAGAAAAAAACTAGGAAATATCTCTCACTGATGATTCAGCAAACCAGGAAATCTTCAATTTCTAGTAGAACAATTCAAACATCTTTTGGTGCTTTAAACAGTTGTTGAATATAATCATTTAACTAGCAATCTAATTATTTCTATTTTTAAGAATATCTAAGAATGATACCTCTTCTAGTCCAATCGCCACTGTGGATATTTATTGTTGTTCCAACAAGATCTGAATGATGGCTTCTGTACTTCCATAGAGCTTCCATTGCCTTGTGAGCTTTTTCCTTCAAGAAAAAATGAATATTGGTACAAAACAGAACTTTGATATAGGAACAGACAGGAACAGACATTTTTAAAATTATTTTGTTTTACCTCATAAATAGGATTTCCAGTTAAACGACTGAGAGCAGCAAATTCCATAATCATTGTTCCTGCACATGCAGTACATGTGTGAGTTTCATGTCCAACACGAGAATCAGGATGATGAATACCATACTTTAAGTTGATCTGAATAAAATATTGTAATACATACAGTCAATTATTATTGTAGTTACTGTAGAAACACAATCTGGCGTTTTATGGTGTGAATGTATTCCTAAAATTGGCCATATTTTGGTCCCAAAACTCAAACTGAAACCTATTTCATGGTTTTTATTCCCTATTACAATTGAACTTTGAGAGAAAAGTCAAATATTTGACCTTTGAGCACCAAAATTAGACTAACTTTTAGATTTTTTGACAAAAAAATAATCAAAATAAGTGATTTTCATTGAAATTTCAGCAACAAGCTTGAAATACCTTTTTCAGCCAAATTCCGGCAGACAAAATGACTCTAAAATCAGATATTACACCCTAACTACCTTTTTAAAATCATATACTTCACTGTGGCAAATGATGGCATAAAGTTGGCATCAAACTTTGTCCGACCACTGCTTAAATCACTACCTTAAAAGTTTTCTTTTTTAAGTCTCACATAGCAACAAGAAATCGGCTCAATTTTGAACAAAAGTAAAGATTTTTTCTTCACTAACCATATGGCAGGGACATGGAAAAATTGCATTTGTGGAGATTTTTTTTTAAAGACTCAAAATGCCCTTTTTTAGACTGTTTTTGAGCCAAAATTTGCCAATAAAGTAAAAAAAACATGATTTCTTTTGGTTTTCACAATTTTCATACATTTGACTTTAGCAACGCATAAAATTTTAGACATTTAGAGAATCTCAGCTTAAACTATGGTCATCTTGGCATTTTTAGGCAAAAAATTGAAAAAAACTAAGATTTGGTCCCAGACCCCAATTTTTGAAAAAATATTGGATTTTTCTCAAAAGCTGTATCCCATCAATAAGACCTTTTGAAAAAGTGTTTACTTTTGTTTCTACCATTTTTAGTTCTTGAGATATGAAGTTGTTTCCACATTTCCCTATTCTGGGCACACTGTGCTGAGGTTGGGGAAAGATGTAAACATTATAAGCTTTTAAAGGGTCACATACTATAAACATTTATAACTATTTACCTTTGGGTAAGGAATACCAGTCGAGGTATTGAAAGCTAGAAGAAGTTTATCAGCAAGGACAGTTGCTGTCTTGAGTAATTCTTTATCATACCAAAACATCCCTTTTCCATCATTCTTTAAAGTTACAGCCATACTGTGAGCACCAAGCAATCCTCTAGAAAGAAGAACACCAAAATAAATTAGAACTTAAATTACAACTACATAATACAAACGTTTTTTTTCCATTTCACTGTAACCTAAATTATTATATGTTTCATTGACTGGTCAACTATTTCTATTTGAATCAAAACATCAGGTGTGTCATTATACAAAACATTAACTCACCCAAGCACTCTGATATTTGTTTCAAAAACAGAAACAACAGCATCTGCATCAAATTTAACATTTTCAATTACATAACGCACTTGTGTTTCAAATTCCTCTATCTGCCCAAGAACCTATAAAACAAATAACACTAACTCTGCAAAATAAAATTTTTAAATAATGTAAATGGAGTTAAAAGTGTAGTAGACACTTTTTTCCTCCTTTCTCTTTCAGGGTTTTGTTTGGGGGGTTGTGTTGTGTTCAATTTCAAGTTAAGAATAACATCAATTTTGACCATGTCGCAAGCTTGGTAAGGGGATTTCTGGGAAGATACCAAAGATAGCTTTCAGGATAGATTTTCAAACCTGCTTATTTGGATTTTGAAAATATAATGTAGATCTTCTAAAAGACACTAGTATTTTGTGAAAGAGACTTAAACAGAAAGCATACTTAAAGTAACATAACAAAGTTAAACCACTTACTACTAGTGTATCCAATGTATCAACAAGTGTCAATGAAAAACTGAAAATAAACATTTTGTATTGATTCAAAATATAAAAAAATAAATGATATTATTAAATAACCTTATTCACAGATGATAATTTTGTTTAAATTTAAGATTCCTGCATACATATCTATTGAAAGCCAGTTAAACACACAAACAAATATTTCAAAATTTCACTAAAGGGCCAACCCTAAAAAAGGTTTGTTTCCACGGTACCGGCCAGGTGAGAAATATTTTTTAGGTCACCAACCGCAAAACAGTAGAATGGGTGTGAGAATTTCTGAAATTTAGAAAACAAACAAACAAACTTCTTTAACAAAAAATTATAGTTTTTGAACTTAACACGCCATCACATCCTAGAAAACAATGTAAAAAAATAATTTTCTGCCCTCCTGCATGAGTTTTTTTTTGTCACCTGGTAACGCGGAAACAAAGAATTTTTTAAGGTTGGCCTAGGTGATTTAGTTGGACTAAGACTAGAAAAATATCTTCTCATGCTTTCGTAAAAACACATACTTTCCTAAAGCCTCATCAATATCTCCACGATTCTTTTCAGAGCCTCTATATCTTCCACGACAACTCAATGGCATTAATTCGTCAGCTGGATGAGCATATTTCTAGCAAAACAAAAACTGAGTTTGTTTTATACCTGTTCACACATGATCTCAAACTCAACAAACTAAAACTAAAAAATTATATTAATTTCACAACAAAGTAACTTTGATTTCTTTGAATATTTGAAATTGAAAATGAAAGAAAAGGTGTTTTTAAAGACACAAGTAAATTTACCTTGTAAGCACCATAAGCATGGTTGAACATTTCCAAAACTTTCTCTCTAAAATAAAAATTGATATAAATCATTTGTAAATTGTTTTGTCTATTTGTTATTTAAGTTGTAACCCTATAATAACTGTTTGGGAGGGTATTAAGGGAGAATATGTATATAATATGATGTTAAAGTAATGCCTGAGCTTGCGAGTAATTGTTGTATATAATATATACAAGCCGGTCGATGCCGGCACTTTAGATAACATAGAAACACAACACGGCGCTACCAGCAGAATTTAGATTTTGGAATAGTGAAAAAGAAGCAACATTTTAATCTGAAAATAGTAAGAGAATCAAATTGAAATATGGAAAACCAATTTAGAAAAACTCTTAACCCACCACCACTAGATCTATTGTGGACATATATTCAGTTTGGAGAACATGGAGAAAAAGATGGGAAGATTTTTACACAATTGAAGGATTAAAAAATTAAGAAAAATCTTATGTAGCAGCTGTCCTCAGATACACCTTCACAGACGAGACAAGAAATATTTATGAACCTTTAAATCTCACCGAACAAGAAGAAAAAGATCCTAAATTAATTCTGGAAAAGCTAGAAAGTTTTTCCAAGGGACTGGTGAATGAAACATTGGAGAGACATGTCTTCAATTTAAGACAACAAGAAGAAGGTGAAGCATTTGATGATTACCTTACAGAGTTGAAGCTTTTAAGCAGGAACTGCAACTATTGTGATAATTGCTACCCAGGAATACTGCGAGATCGAATTGTTGCTGGCATTCAAAGTGATGGAGTTTGAAAGAAACTGCTATCCGAAAACAAGTTAACGTTGGAAAAAGCAACAAACGTTTGTAGAGCATCAGAGAAAGCATCGAAAGGAATGGAGTCATTCAAAGGAAAAGAAACAGAAGTTGAAGTTGCGTGGCTGAAGGGTAAGAACAAAAATGGATCAACACAACGTGGAGGTATGAGACGATTTAATAATAATAACAAGGTTAAATGTAAATTTTGTGGGCGAAGCCGTTCCTTTGGGAAGAGTAACTGTCCAGCATGGGGAAAGCAATGTTTTGTGTGCAAGGGTATGAATCATTTTGCAAATGGTAATACGTGTGCGGAGAAAAGTAATTATATGAACTCTACCGATAAAGGGGCTGTTAAGGCAATAGAAAAATCATTTGATCATGTTTGCAAGAACTCACAGAGAAGCAGTGAAATTCAGATGGAGATTCTGTCCTTCAACTTCCCACGGTGTGGGCTAAACATTTTTGCACCTTGCACTGAATTAAAAATTGGAAAGGCCTGAGCATAGACCATTTATTATGTGACGCCGCATTGTTTACAGTAAATTTCCAATAAACAAATAAGAGGTCTTTGGGCCTATAGGTCTATAGGTTCAGATCATTCACTCTTCATGGCAAAACTCATCCTGAATGTCACATTCAAACAAAAAAGTTTCAAATTTGATATTGACAAGCTGTCAATGGAAATATTCAGGAACGACTTTCAAATCCGAATCAGAGGTAGGTTTCAACATTTAAACGAGATAGAAGCTGATGTCGACCAAATGTATGAATTGCAGCTATGTCCATCAGTCATACAAAAGAGAGTTCAACAACAAAAAGGACCTTGTGGTTGCTCTCCTAAAAGATGGATTGACCTGATCAGGGAAGACAATGGTCTTCCACTGCTTACATCAGAGAGACGTGCACAAGAGAGAGGAAGATAGAAAAATTTTGTGGGATTGAAGTGTGCAAGGATCCCCAGGGATTAAGCAATTAAATCAAGTCAAGTCATTGGCTGTGCAATCTTAGGGAGTGTCGGATTATATGTTGCTACGTTCAGGCCAGGTTTTTGAAGGAACAAATATCCCAGCCAACGCATAATTTCAAGATTAATTCTTTGCTTCAAAATAAAACTTGGCAGATTGCCCTGAACATTTTCAGGCCTGTTCGAACCATGTTCGGGCTCCCAAAAATGGTCCGAACCGGCCTAAAAATGTTTGGGTCACACCTCATGCATCAAGACTGTTACAGATTTTTTAAATTCAATACGATGTGAACTAAAGAACATTTTCTGACAAAAACGAATCTAATGAAACACAAAAATCTTTAAACAATAAGCTATACATTTTGCTTGCAAATTGAAAATGAACTACAAATCCCTCAAACAGCCCAACAAACAAAAACAACAAAGAACAAGTTACAACCAAAACCGAAAGTGCATGATTTAAAAAAGGAAACACAATCCTAGGTCACATTCGTTACAAAGTCTTATCAAGAAAATTTATATGGCAAATGCGACCAAGTATAAACACTTGAAAAATTCTCTGAATTCTCTACCGCCCACAGATTTTTTTACCTCTCCGCCCGTGGGGAGTCACTCTCATTTTTTCTAGCGTCCGCCCGCCACTGCCCAGTGTGTTTTTTGATACAGTTTTGTGTGTTCTGCTATGCGCTGCTGCTGTCCGTCCCTGCTGTTCAAAATCTTTATGGTGTCTTATAGCTAGTATCATAGATCTAAACCACTGCACTACAAATCAACATTTAAAAGGAACGGCGGTGTAGGGATTTGGGGTATTGAATGCGGAAGCAATTTTTTGTGTGAGTATTATCTTACTTTGTCATGAACTTACTTATTATTGTTTCATAGCATTTCTTTAATGGAGAAGTCAGGCTTAAAGTATGTAGTTTATCTAGAAAAGTAGGGCCCATCGACGACGAAGTGAAGAGCTTGTTTTCAGATCTATATCAACCCTATCAATGCTTCTTTTCAATGAAAGTATGTATGTAGGCCTTCACACACAGTAAGTTGTTTTAAGCTATAGAGTTATTACCAACGCCCAGCTTTTTTACTGCTGTTCTGCTATCATCATTTAGTAGCTTTTTAACAAGGTATCCAATTTTTACAGAAAATCATGGTTGTGAATTAATAGTGATTAACTATCATAATTCATAGTCGTTTTCTCCGTGTGTGTCTATACAAATGTATTATACAATATTTTTGACGTGCGGTATTGACAAAGGATGCTCGCGCTCATAGCTCGTTCTGCAAACATTATCCAAAAAAAGCAAAAAAGAAAGAGAATCGCAAAAATGAATGAAACTCCCAATGTCCTAAATATGACAAATGACAAGGAATTACTTTCTTTGATAATAAAGAAAGGTTGATTTTTGTTTCCAAAGTACTAAAACCGTGTTTACAGTTTACGGCCTGTATTTTAGGGTTTATAGGTGGACTACGGTCCCTTAAACGTCCCCCCCCCCCCCCCTGGGTTGATGATAAAAATAAATGGTAACGGTCACAAAATTTAATTAGTTTTAATTGTTAAATGATTGGTTATTTAAAAATAAAGTTAAACATTGTGAAGATCATTTTTCCGCTCTGCAATCGAGGTTTTGATCATTCTTATTGGTTGCCTCGTTTTGGGTGAAAATCACTAGTGAAAACAAAAATGCCCCAGAAAAAGGCGTCAGACGTTTCCTAGTATTGTAATATAGACGCACACTTACCTGAAGACACTCTGTTCGTTCGCGTAAAATAATATAAGTCGAGCATTTTGTTCAATGATATACATGATATTTTGGTGACGTTAAATCGCCTCCCGAAGGTATGGGTAGATTCTTTTCCCTGGATTTCTCCACTTATCCTCGTTCTAATCTCTTAATGATGAGTGCCAAGCAGGACAGTAGCAAGTACCAGTTTTCAAGTCTTTGGTCTGACCCTGGTTTGATCCGACTGGGAGTTGAACACACAACCTTGCGAAAGGGGTGCACTTTCTAACCACTTGACCACCGTCACTTTAAAGGTAATAAGGGAACCCATAGTGGAAAAAATGCAATTTATACCTTTTGTTCCTGGGCTGCCGCCGATTTCGTTGCTTCGCTCGCTTAACCGAGGCTTGCAAAAGCACCATGTTAAACAAAATTGGTCAAGTTTTACACGATCATCAAGACAAGAATGTTGAACAACAAGGACCATTAAAATCACGAACAAATAAGTCTCAATATGATACATGTTAACTATCCCCTAGACATTTTCTTTCTGAATATTTGTGCTTTAACAGGAACGAAATAAGCCCGTTTCGATATATTCAAAGATATATTACATATTTAAGCAAGAATGTTATAATGGTTTACCCCGTATTGGAGAAGTGCGGTTATTATCACTCAATATGAAAGTTTCGCGATAATATTTCAATGTTAGTTTATAGATAGTTTACAGCGCTGTCTGCTTGTTTAGCAAACATGACGATCGAAATTTTGTGTGACCTACACCGTCTGGTCGTGGATTAAATATAATCTAGTCAATATATATTGAAAGAAAAAAACAAATATCTAATATGTTAAACTATAACCAACAGTCCCACTAAAATTTTGCGAAAGCGTTAAGCTCTTGTTAAAGACTGATACATCCATTTTTGAAGATATTGATTTCCTGTCGAAGGGGTCAGGCAGCTAATGAAATGTGGTGGGTTTTCGGGGGTACACCAAAATATGGGGTAAATGAGTGGACGGGGACGCAAAAAGGGCTAAGAATGTTGGAAACTCGTTATTTACCTTTCTTTACTTATCCTCTACACTAGATGATTTTTCTCGAAAAACCCAAATTTAGGTATTAAAAGCTGTCACGGAGTTGAGAGTTTTTTTCCCTCTTCAAGAAAATGACTGACTATTAGTTTAAGTGCTTTGGCAAATCAAGCTATTTTGAGTCAGGTTTGGAGCGATTTTTCAAAATAATTTATTGGGTTGAAATTCACTTTATCTCTAAAAAGATGACCGCATTTAATTTATATTTGAGGTTGATAACGACAAAAAATCAAATAAAGGACCAGAGGCTCGGATACGGAGGGAGGCTAAAATACCAATGGAGGAGAGTGCACTTTATTATCGTATTACCTTATATGGAAACTAATCACTCTCTGTGAATAAGATTGCCTTACCTCCGTATCCGACTCTGAGAAGGACAACTTACTTTTGATGTCATTTTCTAGCTTTCCGATTTGAACTTCAAGATCGTCGTTCTTGTTGTTACTGCTGGCGTAAAGAGCTATGAATATGATAGCCAACACTACAAGCAGGGCCAAGACAATCATGAGGATCATATTCCTCTTGCCACCTTCTGATTTGCTGGAGCTGACAGTCAACACCTCTGTCGACATGTTGACTGATGCTTTCGACATCTTGGTCAGTTGTTATTTGTTTTTTCCCTGAAAAAGCAAAAGCAAATACATACAACAATTCTAACCGAATTCATGATACGTTAGCTTTTTAACAAGTGGTTTGCGTGATTGCGTGAATGGGTTTCGATACATCAATTTTAAAATTCTCCCCGATTTCGCCGATTTGCATGAAAAAATCCCAGGTTTTGGAAAATCGGGATTGCGTTAATTTCGAAAAGAAATGTGTGAATGCGTGAATTGCATTGAGGGGTGACTGGGGGCCTCCTGGCGGACTTCATTTGAGAGGTAAGGGTGTATGCATTTTAACACTCACGCAGTAAGTAGAGCACTTGCTTCGCAATCCAAGGGTTGCAGGCTCAATCCCTGGTCATTGTCAATTCATTAGATGAGTGTTGTGCCCTTAACTTATTGTTATAAATTGTGTCCAAATGTGTAATACTAACCCCAACTAGTAATAAACTTTGCCTCAATTTGTAATACCTGCCCAAATTTGTAAAAAGTTTTGCCTCAATTTGTAACAAACTTTTCCCCAATTCGTAATACCTGCCCTTGCCCCTTATTTGTAATAACATTTGCCCCAATTTGTTATACATGCCCCGATTTGTAACAACGCATCCGGATTTTGCTTAGGTGACCCCGGAGCATTGGCTCAGGGGCTTTTAAAAAAAGATTACATTATTCGTGCCAACACTATTCGTGTGTATGAGTATGATAGATTGGCAAATCTCCCTAAATAAGTAGCCCATGTAGGATATATAAGACATTTGACACTTAGAGGGTAAATAACAAAATTTAATTTGATGCGTTTTGATAAAACATTGCGTAATGTAATTTAATGTTTTTATTTACCAGCTAAGTTCAGTACTAGACGCTTATCAAATTACATTAAAATAAGTCGATCTGAGGTTATCGCCCTGAGAATACCGTTATTCATTAAACTTTATGTCCAAACTAGGCTGGCAAACCAGCGTAGCATGCCGCTGGCACGAATTGAGGCCTTAATGTTGCCTTAACATCGCTTCTCTCTTTTTTAATCAGTAGAGTTAAGCGAGATTTGACGAAGTAGCTGTATTTGACTAGAGTTGAGTTTATGTAGTTAGAATTCCTATCAGTTTTTCTGTCGAAATAGCCGTCCCAGGGAGATAAGATACGCGCTATTCATGTATAGAATATGTGCTGCTCCACTCTTTTGTTTCTTTTCAAATCATTGAAATATAACTGCAATAACAACTTTTTTCTGAAAGGAATTATAAAAATTCTTTGCCAACCTTTTTGAGCCCATGCTGAGAAAAACCGACTCTACCAATAGAATCCTTGAAATATTTTCTACTTGGAAAAAATTACATTCGACATTATTGCCGCTAAGATATTTATGAATTCATTTTTCAGTCCTTGCGACAGAGTGCAGAGTGTAGAATGCCAGTTTTGATGTCAAATTAAAAACTTTATGGTAATTAAATAAATCTGAAAAGACTTCCTTTGTTAAACGCAGCATTTCCATATGAACACAACTTCATCATTGTGTTTCAAATAATCAGAATTTAAATAATAATGTCTTTTAGACCTTTTTATAGTCGTTTCACGTACATATAATTTTAGAAAAGACGACATCACCTCCCCTTCAGGGAATTCCGACTTGAAAGGAAAAGAAAGGAATATATATATTTATTATAACTGGTTAGGCCAATACAAGTCAAATGCGCTCTTTTGATTGGTTCCCAAGCGGTCAATATATTACGGTAAAGACCACTTCAAGGAAATCGCTACACTCACAAATGTCCTCGAAGATAGAAATTGTGTCATTGAAATATTTCGTCAGTTTGAACACAGTCTCGGGTAAAAGTTATGGCATGTCCAAAAAACTGGTAAAAATTAACATAGCTTTTGCTCACCACTAACCGGTGGAATATGCAAAAAAGAATAACTGAATAAGAAGGCCAATATATTGAA